>CAXHUQ010000608.1:0-56747 GCA_964020085.1 Micromussa lordhowensis | reverse complement strand
TTCGCGATAGTTTAAAAACGAAAGCGAAAATTTCGTTTTAGAATGAGGTTTCCGTTTCAGTCTTTCTACTCTGAATTGTGTTGCTTCGAGGAATCCCCTAAAATAAATTATGCAAATATAATTTGGCAATGATCTTTCTCGCAAAATGAAGCCAGGTGTCGTCTCGTCTGTTTTCTTGGAAAGCTATCCCGAAGCTACAAGTACGGTAAACTAGAGCTAGGTACATCACCATAAACCGCAGAAACTGTATTATTTGAATCGTTTGAAATGTTGTTCCTAGTAGATACAAGAACAGTGAAAGCGAGTTATCTGATTTGCCACGTCGATTTTCGTTCGCTGTCGCTACTACCTTCTTGGGGTAAGTCTCTATCAGTCTATTTGCATTTTCCGATGTGTCGCAACCTCATTCGCTAGTTTGTGCGTGTCATGACGAAATTAAAGTCTCCTTCAAGCTTTTTTTATGCATTAGTAAGCATATTCTGCCTGTTTGCACACTTTCTATATTTGGTCCAAGAATTTGGAACAGTATTCCTCAAAGTATCCGAATACTCTCTAAACATAAATTTAAAGATTCTTTACATCAGCTCCTTTTACATATTTTGGAACTGGAGGATACTTATGTTGACACACCTACTCTAGTTAATAAATTAAGCAAGATGAATGTATAATAGGCTCGTAATTCTGTAATTCTGTAATTTTTGTGCCTAGGGCCAGGCTTTGGCCGTGGCCGTAGGCACTATGTTATCGTCGGTCGTGTAAACAATAGAAATTAGCGTTCTATCCAATCAGAATGAAGAAATGTCGCAAAACCGATGCGGCCAACTGGTTGAAACCGGTTTGACGACTTTGGACATCGCAGAGGTCAGTAGATGGTTCCCTTTGAACTTTGTGGGAAAATCTGTGTTGTTTTCTGCGTATTTCTTTCGGTGAGTCCGTTTTATTTTCTCTTGATATTGAAGCCTGACATGATTCGCAACCGCTTTCGCTCAGTGTTTCTGAATACCCTTCTAGAAAAGGCTTTGCGTACGGCTTGTGCTGTGAAAGACTTACTGCGCAATACGTGTCGTCGCGTCGGATATGTCGCGTATGGAGCGAATAGCTTGAAAACAAGTGTGATTCTTCGAACAGAACATGTCAAAAGGAAGACCGTCGCGTGGAGAATGATTAACTGAGAGTTGTCGTATTTTTCAAACAGTGTGTTATTTGCGTTCAATGGTTTTCCAGTTCGAGAAATAGAACGACGAAGGCTTGCGAAAAAGGAAATTACCCTTGTGGTAACGAAGAGAAATTCCCTTTTGGGAACGATTGCAAATCCTCTCGTAGGATTCAGGAAAATTCCCTTTTTGGGAACTGTTGAAAAGCCCCTTATACGAACTGTTGTCAAAATGATTCAAAGTGGCTTCAAGGAAAATACCCACTTTCGGAACGATGGAACAGGCGACTTTTCCACTTCAGAAAGGGTATTCAATAACACTGAAACACATTCGAAAGCTGTAGTAAATCGCACCACAAATGATGTTTCTCGTGATTCTAGCTTTAGAATTAAAGTTGTAGGTTTTAAACAGGCTTTAAAATTGAAAAACACTGGCGTTAGATTATCAAGGAAGGAATTCAATTTTGCCAAGAAGAAGGTGAAAAGAGATCGAGCACTGTCTATGGTAAATGTGAAAAAAATGATGATTGCTATGAAAAGTAGAATCCTGAGACAAAAAGTGAAGGCCACTGTCAGGAAAATTACTCCAAGATCATCGCTGTTTTATTACCTTGCAACGAATTATACATGGTGGCGTTTGGAATATCATATAAGAAGTGATTGTTTCTTTACTAAGTATTTGTTTCGTTGTTTGAATAAAATGGTGCATTACCGGCCACTCGCCAGTAACTGTGGGTGTTTAAGAAGAGCATGCTTATGCTTTAAGAGAACTGTAAAGCAAAAACAGTCCAGCAAATTTATATATTTTTGGAGCAACAAAATCTACATGTAGTAATGTAATTGTTTTAGAGGAATTATCCATGGTGGAGAGAACGCTTTTACTATCTGGTGATGTTGAATTAAATCCAGGTCCACTTCCAAATGAGAATTCACCATTACTTCTGTTTTTTTGTTTTTTTTGTATTTTAATAATATTTATTGATTATCAGTTTTACATACAATTCACTACACTCACTTACTACCTACTACACTCACTCACACACACTTACATACAAGCACACACACACCCAAATGACAAAAGTACTAAGATACTAAAATTGTAATTATCATTATCATCATCATCATCACCACGCACATTTCAATAACTTATTTATCTTCGAAGCCGCACTTACTCCATTTCGAAAAGTGAAATTGCCACTTATTTTTCCATTTAGCAATCTTGCATTCTAATTGATAGACTGACTTGATTCTTAGTAATAGAACATTAAAGAGGGGTTTTAAATTATTGGTCCTGCAATAATATACGTACTGCTTTGCGATAAGAATAATATGATTAAATAACAAGAAACAATCTTTTCTTTGCCAGTCACCAAATAATATATCTACCGCAGATAGGGTTTCAATGTTGATATCTCTACCGTTACACCAGACTAAAAGTTCTTTCCACAGCGTTGCAGTGAAGTGGCAAGTCACCAGAAGATGTTCGAGGGACTCCTCCATCACACCACAAAAAGAACAGGCTGCCGAATCTGTTTTACCTATTTTCTTTAGAAAAGTGTTTGTCACTAGATACCTATTCAGAATCTTATATTGGAATTCTCGTGTTTTTGTGTCCAAAGCAACTTTGAAGGGCAAACTATAAATTTCCTTCCAATCCAAACAGACATCATCAAAGGTTTCATTATACTTCAATTGAGCTGTCGGTTGAGCCACAAGCCCAGAAATTAATTCCCAATAGACCCTTTTAGAGGTCACCTCACTTATCAAGACATTCTGGTTATCTAAGACTAGTTGAATGTGGTCCTGAAGGACAAACGAGATTTTGTCTACATAACCATTTGTTTTAAGGGATTTCCGCCACGGTGCAGGGATAGCATCCATTAAGGACATGAGATCAAAGACGTCTTTTGGGAAAAAGTACAACTGACGCAAATTGCCTTGAGAGATAAATTGATTATTTTCTGTGACCAAGTCACCTATTCTGAATAATCCTTTACTAACCAAGCTTTGATTGAACACAGATTTACCATTGATGCAAATGAATTTGTTGTTCCAGATAACAGTGTTGAGTATTTCTTCGTGTGATAGCTCCGGAACACTATTACATGTGGATGCGGAGCATTGCGCAAAACACTCAAAACATTCTCTGTAGAACTTTGGAAGATTAATTGGAAGCTTTTTAACATCAAAATTACAGCATAGAATGAACTTATTCCCAACTGGTTTCAGATAGTGTAATAAAATAGTTTTCCAGTAACAAGGTTCATTTTCCACTAATCTCTTACAAAACATTATTCTTTGAGTTTTGATTATAGATTCCAGGTGCGGGGCTTTCAGTCCCCCATCTTTTGTATCACTAATTAGGGATATACGTTTAACTTTGTCTTTACCTTTCCATATAAAATCAAAAATAATTCTATTGGCTTCAATTATAACTTCCTTATCTATACAAATTAAACCAGCACGATACATTAGCATTGGGATCACGAAGGTTTTAACAATCTGAATTCTTCCAATAATTGTCAGGTTCCTCCACCTCCAAAGCTGTAGTTTTGTTTTGATAGCGTCTATTATTCCTTCAAAGTTTAATTTATTCCTCAAACGGCGGTTATAAGAGAAATAGACTCCTAATATTTTAACCGCTTCCTTGATCTCAATATTGATAAAACCTTGATCTTGGGCTGGAGTAACGCACGTATTTCCCAAGATCAACATTTCTGTTTTGGCTAAATTGATGCTAAGACCTGCGCAATTTCCGAACTTTAAAATGACATCTAAAAAGTATTTGAGAGATCTATCGTTCCGCAGGAAAGCAGTACATACATACATACATACATAAACTTTATTTTTCCTCGAATTTAAGAGTAGCTATTATAAAAGCTAATATTTCCGAGAAAACAATAACAAAAGTAACAAAATATACAACAACATTATTAACTACGATTCTGTACAATATTTACAAGTTATGGCTAAAAGAAATAGGACTATATATAAAAAATTTAAGAGCACTAAAGTGAAAATTATCAAATGTACATAAAATCAAGGCTAGCTAATGCTTTTTTAAAATCATTAAAATTGGTAGTTAGTTAGATCATCTGCATTACTGCATTACTTCTGTTGAGATTAAATCAGCTTGGTTTAAGGCCACTGGATGTAGGTGGAGAAGGCGACTGTTTTTTTAGAGCTGTGTCGCATCAATTATATGGTGTTCCAGATTATCATTTAAGTATTCGAGCTGCTGGAGTACAATATTTGGTGGATCACCCAGAAAGATTTGTTGAGAGTATTACTAATAGATCATGGATAGGCTATTTAAATAATATGTCAAGACAGGGTACATGGTGTGATGCTCTTATAATACAAGGAGTTGCAGCGTCGATGAATCTTACTATTCACATTGTTGAATCTCGTAATAACTTTGCTGAACAAACTATTATACGTCCCTTAAATTGCCTCGGAGGTGCAAGAACCATTTTTATAGGACATATTTATGAAGTTCATTATGTCTCAACTGTTCAAGCCTCTGGGCAATTGAATTCATCACAAAACTGTCACAGTCATTTTAACAATACACAATCAGTTGGAAACACTGCTTATATGAGTATACCAGTAGAGAAAAGTAATAAAAAAGGTAATGTACCATCTCAGAAGTCAAAAACCTGTGCTGTTGAGGTGGAGGAAAACCGTACAACTTATATGCGACAATATATGCGAAAGAGAAGAGCTAATGAAAGTAATGATGATAGAGCAAAAAGACTTAAAAAACAAAGAGATGCTTACAAGGAAAGAAAAGCAATGCTAGGACAGGCCATATCTCTATTTCACAGTCTTGTATCTAAAGGTCCAATGTATACATGTAGCTGTTGTGATCAGTTATGGTATAGGCATAGTGTCATTTTGGCTCAAACATTAAAGTCATCTAATAATAGCGTTGGAAAATATATTCTGGGTAAAAAAACTGAAGTTTTGATAATAAGGAATGGCTGTGCAATTCATGTCATAAGTACTTAAAGAAGAATAAAGTTCCACCTCAAGCTGCTATAAATGGATTGCAGTTTCCTAAGAAACCAGATTTTTTTGACTTAAATGAGTTGGAATGCAGACTGGTTGCACCAAGACTAGCTTTTCTTAAACTATTACAAGCTCCAAGAGGTAAACAATTAAAAATAAGTGGCAATGTTGTGAATGTCCCTGCAGATATAACTGATACTGTTCACATTTTACCAAGAGTTGAAAGTGCAAGCGGAACCATCAAAGTTCAGTTAAAGAGAAAGTTAAAATATAAAAGTTCAGCTTTGTCGTTGAATGTCAGGCCACATAAGGTTTTTTAAGCAGCTAAGTGGCTTTCACTCAACAGTTCTCTATATAAAGAGGAAAGTATAACATTCAATGAGGAGTGGAAACTAAATGGTAGTATGGAAGACTTTCAAGAGTGTTCGGAAAAAGATAACATTTCAGGTAATTTTCAAAGCATCAACACAGAGAACCAGAAATGTTCTAGTGGTGATGAGTGGAGTGAAGATGAGGCTGAAATTGTAGCAGGTGTTACTGATACGATGTTAACAACAAGTAATTTTGTTGAAGACAATGAGCGTGAACATATTCTCAGTATTGCACCTGGGGAAGGCAGCAGACCTCAAAGTATATTTAAAGACAAATTTTGTGAGGAATTAGCATATCCAGGTATTTTTCTTGGTGAACCACGACCAGAAAATGAAAAAAGACTTGTGAAAATTAATTACAGCGACATTTGTAAATCAGAATTAAGACGTTCAGACAGAAGGTGTGCCATGTGTGTGGAAAACATATTTTTTAAAACCAAGAAGCTGCAAATGAAAATCCTACTAGGGATGTCACAGATTGCACTGAGAAAAACCAAGGATAACAAAAGGCCTTTAACGGCTGGGTATTTGAAGCAACCTGGAAGTTTAGAACGACTGATTTATCTTGATGAAGGATTTAAATGTTTGCGGGCATTAAGAGGCTCACCCCCCTACTTTGAAAAAGCTAAAAAAGATCTCTTTGCAATGATCCGTCAACTTGGTCCAGCTACATTGTTTTGCAGTTTTTCATCTGCTGAAACTCAGTGGATTCATCTTCTTAGAATTCTTGGTCAGCTAGTAGACAATAAGCAATATACCAATATTGATTTGGAGAACTTAAACTGGGAAGAAAAGTGCAGATTAATTCAAAGTGACCCAGTTACATGTGCTAGACATTTCGATTATCAGTTTAATCAATTTCTTTATAAGTTTCTAATGAGTAATGCGCAACCCTTGGGCCAAATTTCAGACTGCATGGTTTTACCGAGTTGAATACCAGCAACGTGGCTCACCTCATATCCATATGCTGATCTGGCTCAAAGATGCTCCAGTGTTTGGAGTGGATGAGGATGATGCTATTACTACTTTCATAGATAATATTATAAGCTGTCAAAAACCCTCCAACAACCCTGAGTTGCTAAACCTTGTTAACAGGCAAATTCATAGACATTCTCATACTTGCAAAAAGAAAGCAAAGAAGGAATGCAGATTCAATTTTCCTCAACCTCCTATGAAGTCAACTAAAATTCTGTATCCTTTAAGTGGCAATATGCCTTCGAAGGAAATAAAACATCATAAGGAATCTTGGAAAGCTATAAATAAGTACTTGAATGATTTGAAGGAAGGGAAAGAAATCACATTTGATCAGTTGCTTATTGACTTAAATATAACAGAAAAGAATTACTTGCTTGCTGTTTCGTCTTGTCTTAATGCTCCAACCATATTTTTAAAAAGAGGTCCAAGTGAACTGAGAGTCAACAACTACAATCCTCCATGTCTTAGTGCCTGGAGAGCAAATATGGACATACAGTTTGTGCTTGATGTTTATGCCTGTGCTATGTATATTGTGTCTTATATTTCAAAGGCACAAAAAGGAATGAGTGAGCTATTGAGAAAAACATGTGATGAAGCTAGAGAAAAGAACTCTACCATAAAACAACAAGTAAGAGACATTGGAAACAAATTTCTTAACAGTGTTGAGATTAGTGCTCAAGAAGCAGTTTACATAGTTCTTCAACTTCCAATGAGAAAATCAAGTCGTCAAGTCACATTTATTAACACCTCACCACCAGAGGAAAGAGTTCAGCTGTTAAAACCTATGAATGAAATTGAACAATTGGAAGATGATTCTGATGATGTACACTCTGGCAGCCTTTTAAAAAGGTACATTAAAAGACCCTCTAGTTTGGAGCATGTTACACTAGCATGGTATGATTCAAATCGTAGGCCTTGTGTAAAGAAGTCACCTCTTCTAGACACTGATGGTCTT
The DNA here is from genome assembly GCA_964020085.1 of Micromussa lordhowensis. NCBI lineage: Eukaryota > Metazoa > Cnidaria > Anthozoa > Scleractinia > Lobophylliidae > Micromussa > Micromussa lordhowensis. The sequence continues at coordinate 49,282 of CAXHUQ010000608.1, read as the reverse complement.
CCTATGGAATCAATAAATGATGACGATGGTAATGATGATGATATTTCAGATGAAAGTTCAAAACAAAAACGAACAAAAGCAAGAATCATTCGAAGTGTTTGGTTTAATAAAGAATCACATCCAGAAAAATACTTTCGGGAGTCGTTAATAATGCTTTTCACTGCATGGAGAAATGAACAAGTTGATCTGATAGCAAATGCATCATCATTTCAAGAACGCTTCTTACTTTTGAAAGATACAATTGATGATCAAATGAGCCAGTATGCTGTTTGTAGTGAAGAGATATCACAGATTCAGGATCAGTTAGATATGTTAAAAGAAAATGAAAATGAGCTTGATCTTGGACAAGACTAGCACCAAGCACACAACACACTGAAATTCAAGACAAGGCTGAAGGTGCTCTAGACCTACATATTGACTTAAATGAACAATATGACTTGTCAAATGATGTTGGAATTCCTTCTACTTCAGCAACCTGTGAACCTCTTATTCTAAATGAAATAGCTGATGAAGACTATAGGGAAATGGTTCAGATGCTGAATAAAGAGCAAAAGGAATTTTATTATCATATCTTACATCTTATAAAAACCTCAGATAAACCATTCTACTCTTTCCTTAGTGGAGGAGCAGGTGTTGGAAAATCACACCTTACAAAAGCACTCTATCAGGCTGCACTAAAATTTCTCAACTCATCAGCCGGAGATGACTTCCACCAAGTGAAAGTTATATTGCTAGCACCCACTGGGAAGGCAGCTTTTAATATCAAAGGCAACACCATTCACAGTGCCTTTGCAATACCAGCAAGCCAGTCTTTAAAACATTACAAGCCTTTGGATTATAGTAGACTAAATACTCTAAGATCTAACCTTGGAGGGCTTCAGCTGATATTTTTAGATGAGGTTTCAATGGTAGGAAACAGCATGTTCAATATACAAATAAACAACAGGCTAAAAGATATTAAGGGGAGTAATCAAAATTTTGGTGGTGTTAGTATTGTTGCAATTGGCGACTTATTTCAACTTCAGCCTGTGATGGATAGTTACATTTTTAAGGACACTGATGATTTTAAATATGGTGTACTTGCTGTAAATTTATGGCAGCAATACTTCAAAATGTTTGAACTACACGAGATTATGAGACAAAAAGAAAGCAAAGTATTTGCAGAAATTTTAAACAGATTCAGAGAGGGCAGACACACAGAAAATGATACTCTAAAGCTACGTGAGAGATTATTCACAGAGACTGATTTGATTCATTTACAAGATGTACCCCGGTTATTTATACAAAACTCCAAGGTAAATGAGTTCAATGAAAAAGCTCATAATGCCTCTCAAGGCTCCAAGTTCAAAATAAAAGCTCAAGATAGTGTCATTGGAGCAAACTCTTCACAACTCAAGAATAAAATAATGCAGCAGATCCCAGATGATCCACGAAAAACAAAACAGCTGGCTTCTGTTCTTAATTTAGCAGAGGGTGAAAGAACTGAAATAGCCATCAACGTACGAACTGACGATGGTATGACAAATGGTGCTGGAAATGTTGTTAAATTGATCCAACTACACGATAAAGAAAAACCTTCTGGCATTGTATGGGTGCAATTCGATGATCCATATGTTGGGCAGAAAACTAGGCATGACAATAAAACTCTCTATACACAAGACATTCACTCAGCATGGACTCCAGTTAAACCTGTAACAACGCAATTTGCAGTAGGTAGAAACAGGGCAGGTCAGGTCATAAGAAGGCAGTTTCCATTGCGTCCTGCAGCCGCCAAGACCATACACAGATCTCAAGGAGACACAGAGAGAAAGATTGTTGTTGATTTTCACACTAAAAGGGCAATACCGCATATACATTATGTAGGACTTAGCAGGGTCACAACAATTGATGGACTGTATATAACTGACCTGTGTGAAAATAAAATTGCAGTTAGCTCTGATGTAGAAGCTGAAATGAAACGCCTGAGAACAAAAGCAAAACTTGACCTTTCTTTTATTCCCTTTTATAAAATGAGTCAGTCTTGTTTTAAAGTGTACTTTCTCAATGCAAGATCACTGCATCGCCATTTCAAAGACATTCAAAAGGACCTTAATTTAACAAGTGCTCATATTGCTATCTTTTCTGAAACAAGATTCAGTTCTTATGACACTGACAGCATGTATGCTATTGAAGGCTTTAAGCTATTTAGAAATGACACTCCTCATAGTGGTAATTCTTGCACCAGACCTTATGGTGGTATGGCTCTCTATGTTAAGTTACCTCTTTCCCAAAATTACCTTTATTGTGAAAACTCCAATGGTATGGAAGTCATTGTCTTTAGGGTAACAGCTGTTAAGCAATTTACAGTAATTGGACTGTACCGCTCACCCAAGGTGCCACTGGCACAACTTTGTGCAGCTTTAAGAGAACTCTTGAGTCAACATTCATCGACCTGTAACATTGTACTTGGAGACTTCAATGTCAATTGGCTCAATGAAATAGAACGTAGACCTCTTCAAAACCTTCTAATCACTGAATTTAATTACAGGCAATTGATATCATCCTATACAACAGATAACAGAACAGCTATTGATCATATTTACACAAACATCACTGACTGTCCAATAACATCAGGAACATTTGAAACATATTTCACTGATCATAAAGTCATTTGGATTTCCGTAGAACATCCAAACACCACAGTCAATTAGCCAATTACATGTAGAGAGTTCTTTTTATGAATATTAAATTAAGTATCTAATTTTTGGGAAACAATTTCTTTAATTATTGTTTTCATGATACTTGACAAGAATTGCACAGACTAATAGATAGATCTTTCATGCTCCTATTGTCAACACTAAAAAATTACACCTCTCACGTTACCACTAGCAAGCAAATTGAAAAACTCATTGATTTCTATGCTAATTAAGTTACACTGTACTTAGTATTAATAATCTTTAGTCTAAATGTTGTCTTTGTTATTCCAGAATAGAAACCTCAAGAACAATGTCTCAGCAATCACAAGGCTTGCCACAAGCACATTCTGTAGGATTATCTGTATCCCCTTCTGACTCCTTGTCAGCAGAGTCAGTGCAGATTGAGTCCAGTCATTCAGTGCAGTCATCTCTTGCTCAATCTCCCACCATCCCTTCACAGCCCCAATCAAGTAAGTATTTCTCAAGGAAATAAATGTGTTAGTTAAGGTACCATACATACTCTTGTTTCTTTAACAACATTGTAAATATTAAAGACCTCAACATCCACTCAATCAGGCATTATACACCATGTTAGCAAAAAAGGTTATCCTGGCTATCCTTTTCGTAGGTTTAAAATCATTCACACCATCCAATCATCAGTATTTTTGTTCATACAGCTCAATGTGCATCTTGTGTAATCTGATCCACATTTTTCTTCAGCACTTTCAAATTCAGTGCAACTGCTCTCCCTTTTGATGAGTAATGTTATTCAGCAACAATTTCCCTCTCTGCATCTACTACTTATTGTTTTACTCTCATAGTACATGTATATACCTTTCCAAACTCTCAACATGTAGGCTGTACCTTACTTTAAATAGCATTTTCTATCAGAAAGTTTCAATTACTCGTCTAAAAGAACCTTCTTCTATATTTCAGCATCTCCAACTATTCAAGGCTATGTCCATCTCCTAAGCACAATAAAGACAGCATCAAACACAACCACAAAGTATTTTGACCTGAAATTACAAACTTCTGAAAATGAAGCAGTTCGTGCTGTCTGCTTTTCCCCAGAAAAGCGTCTCACTTTGCACCAGTTACAGGAGAAGAAATCACCAGTTAAGATAGTTGGAGCCCAAATATCTTCCTCCAAAAGATTTTCATCATCTATTGAAGAATACACCATTTCCAAGAAACCTAAGATCACTGCAACTACCCTGCAATTCCCATTCAAGGAATCATTCAGTAACAGATTCTACACTGTCAGTCAAGTTCTAGATGCAAACCCTTTTGAGACTGTTGATATCAAAGTAAAGATATTGACCAAGTCAGAAAACAAGCAAGCCATTGTTCATGGAGAAAGAACAAGGTACAAAGCAGACTGCATAGTAGCCGATGAAACTAATTCAATAAAACTCGTTCTGTGGGAAGAAGCCATAGACAAAGTGAATGCAGGAAAATCTTACCACATAGAAAACTGTAAAATAAGAATTTTTGATGACTCTAAGTTTGTAAACACCAATGAGGTCACCAAAATAACACAAATCAGTGACATACCAAATGTTAATCTGGCTACTCCACAGTTGCATGATTATCTTGTAACAGGAACATGCATTGGTACTGATATTCGCCAACATTATTCTTGTATTGTTTGTAGCAGAAAGTTGGAAGAGTCAAATTTTACTGATGACACCATAACATGCCCTAATTGTCAGATTACAACTTTAGTTTCGTTGCTAAAAAACAAGCTTGTTTGCCAACTTGTCATTAAAGTTGGAGAGAAAATAGCAACATACACAGCTTTCAATGATGCTATTCAGAGCTTTTTAACCAATATCAAGTGTGACACAGCCTTGTCAGATGTTGACACAAAAGTGTTAAAAAAACAACTGCTACATGCATGCTGGTCCTCAGAAGATGATAGTGGACAAAGCATCCAAGATTATTTCTCAGTTTTTGCCAGCTTAGTTATAACACAATGATAAATGTTACTGTTGTAGTTTGAAGAGTTACTTCTCCTTTGGCCACTGAGATTAATTCCACTAACTTGATAGAAAAAAAAAAACAAATGTTGATTGCCTTTAATGGTGCAGTGACCAACAAAATAATGTCCCAGTTGTCTGAGTTTCTAGCACCATGATATACTTGCTTTGTTAGGGATTGTTTTGAGCACCATTCGTTTTGTTGCGTTCTTCTTGTTTTTGTTGTGTTCTCAACTTTATTACATTGATGGCCATTGTTACTGTGATTACATTCTCCCACTGTTTACAAAATAAATGGGAATAATAATTTAGTATTATACAAGTACTTTACAGGCTACGTAATCTTCAGTTCTGGCCACAATAGATGCCCATAGCAACACAATAATTCAGCAACATGCTATCACGTTTCGTTTCTTATCCTGTTATGTTATTATGTTTACATTCAATCCCAATGTTAATGCATGATTATCCCTTCTCTATCTAATACGCATTATACATGTATTACGCATTATACATGTATTAAAATTGTTATTTTCCAATAAAGAGAAATGCAAACAGTCTACTCCATTCAAGCTAATTCTGACTGTGGCAAATGAATCTACCAGCCTCTGGCAGGGAATGAGGCTGCGAGTCTACCAGTATTATACATCTATGCCAACTCTCCCGGACTGACCAGGAGTCTTGATCTCCCGCATACAGAACAAATCTCCCACTCACCCGTACAGGTTACCGAATCTTCCGGGCAAAAGGAATAAAAGCACATAAAATACATTTTCAGGCCTATTTTGGCCAATTTTTGGCATTTTGGGGAAAAAATTTCAGGATATTTAATCCTTTTTTTTTTTCGGAGAGTTAATTGGCAGGTATCAAAACCAAGCAGAATTAGACAACACAGGTATACGTTATCACTTCCCCCTGAAATAATAATATTGTTAAAACAGCCATACAAAAACAGACACATGCTCACTCCAAAAAAAAAAGAAAACTCCCTGTATGCAGATGGAAAACGGCCTTAGAAGACAGGCAAAACACCAACGAAGCTAAGTAATCGTTCAAAATGACTCAATAAGCAAATTGCTTCTATCCTTGGTCACCTATCTACAAAATCGCTTTAATACAAACTGGTCCGCCATTTTGCATTTGCCTTACCCTAGCTAGCTAGCACCAAAATAATTCGCCGGGTACGACTGGCGACAAGACTCGGTTGAGTACTAATAACCTCTAACTACACGTGCTCACTTCATGCCAGCTACGAAACAGATAATACTCCCTGAGACATTTACGGCCTTTTTAGCAGAAAAGTTTACAAAATTGTACCAGCGACAATCTACAAAATTCAGTTCTACATTACAGCGCCTTTCAATAACATGCGAACTCTAAAATTCAAATCTCAACAGACAAATCCGTTTTTCGCTACCGTCAATCAAATGTTCGGCGGCTCCTCCCAGCTTCCGACTGCCGCTGAGCGAGTGGTAATCAAATCGTTGTGCGCAGTTCAAACAACGAAACAGTGCTCGGCAGTAGTCGTAAGCTGGGAGCAACTACCGAACATTTGATTGACGAGAGCGAAAAACGCATTTGTCGGTCGACCTTTGAATGTTCGAGTCCGCATGTTATTGAAAACCGCAGTAAACAGATGCTTTTTCCATTTCAATTTGAACTGCCAATTAAGAGAGACAGATCGCCAAGCGAAAGGACTTTGTAACTTGCACTATCGTTTATCGACTTTACCTTCATTATACGATTATTACACTGCAGCGTATAAAGAAAACTATGGTAATTGTCCTCAATGTGTTTCACTACTAATTGATTTCAATTTTACATCCATTCTTGCAACTTTTTTGGACTCATTTTCAAGTTATCAAAAGTTCACACAACACAGGTTACAAACAAAACCCCAGAAAATACGAATTTTCCCATTATCAACACGTATACACATTGTGACGTCATGTCCACTCTCTACCTGCCATTACAATATCTCTTTCCCTAGGCACACGTTCGCATTGCGGACCTATTTTTCAACGTATTGTAATAACTCTAGTTCTATCTTCTATCTTTCCTTTTCTTTTCTTTCCTTTTAACTTTATCCTATAAATTAAAATAAATTAATTTCTATTCAAGTGTCCTCTGCTCGCCTCGACTAGCAGAGCTATTTGCGAGCAGAGGAAGATGCTATGTATTTTAAAATTATGAATAAAAAATGAATGAATGAATGAAAGTCATGGCTTCGTTTGCGACATTCTGTAAACGGGGAGCGCGTGTAATATTTTTCGCCCTGATGATAATTCAGTGCTTCTTTCTAGCTGGTTATCCAGCCACTTACAAGAAGAATTCTCGCTGGTACGTCTTGGCGACTTCATTCGCGCCAGCAGTGATCGTATGGCTCTGTCTTATTGCTTCCAAAGCAAAACTTCGCAGGTTGTTCTATGTCTGGGATCTGTATATCATCTTCGCCTTGATACCCAACATTGCCATCGTATTTTTAGTTGTTGGAGATAGCCTCGACAAGAACGAGCTCCTTGGCCCAAATGCTTTGAAGATGGTTCTCTGCATCACCCCACTTCTCTTATTGTTATTGTTGCACACTGCTGACGATTCGGATCAAACTGACGAACACAGAGAACTCGTGTCCAGATGGTCATTGATCTCTTCGATGCTGTTGAGATGATAGACATTGTCTTAAAAGAAAACGAGCATGACTTCGGAATACCGAACGGATTCGGAGTAACTATGATCGTTTTGGCTCGCGTTGTCTATCTGGCAATTGGCGGAAAACAAACTGGCCCCAGGGGACACGAAGATTCGCTTCCGAACGGCGCTTTTTCGTAACGTTGTGGAGATATTTCCCGTCAATTTGTCTTTCTTGATAATTCGTGCGGTGGTTTTCTTCAAATACGGCAAAGATGAATCCATCTTCATCGCCAAGAATGTTATCGGTATAATTCTGTCCGTGTTGGAAATTCGCCATCTTTGTGTTTCACGGTAGCGATCAGAGCTTTCACCGATGGTGCAATAAAAAGAACTTGAGTTTGGAACATGACAAACTGATGTTGTTGTTGACTAGAGAACTTGTAAACAAATACATCTGAAGGTCGAATAGTTTTGTCACATAGCAGTAAGGCATCGCCTCTCTGGTCACTGATGTGCTTGAAGACTGGCTATTAAAATGATTGTTCATACAGACATACAGAGCCTTTTATTAGCGAAAAGAGTAGAATTGAAGACGAAGATCAGTAGCTGCGAGCCGAGAACGGAAATCACTTCAGAACCAGGATTTGCTGTATGAAGTATGCAATTTTTCAACCCTATTTTAGAGTCATACTCACGTACTGAGTGAGCCCTAGTCATGTACTGTTACAAAGTTTTTACACTAGCAATATTTACCTATCATGACCAGAGTTTATGAACGTAGTACAGAATCAATGTATACTAAGATAGTTATGGAGTAGCTTCATAATTAAAACTACAATCTCAAGCTTGAGCTTTCCTCCTTCCAGAAGTTTTTACCGACAGGATTAAAAGTTATAAGCTCTGTGTTAAAAGCAATCTTGCAGGCGGTCGGAAATTAAATGTGAATGTAAAACTTGCGAAAAAGCAAATAATTTTAGTGAATCCCCCGGGAGTTAATATACGAGACAGATTTCTAAGAAAGAGAAAAAAATATATTGGGTATCAGCTTTTCTCGGAATTGCGTATCAGACAATTTTTCATTCTTCGTTTTCTTGGAAAGATCGTGCTTGAGTTTAGGGGTGGTTACCATTCACAAAACCATCCGGTTGAAAATTTCAGGCATAAACATTAAACAATTAAGTGCGACGTTGCGGGAGAGGGAATCACTATAAAGTATATCCAAATCAGCTAGAGAGACTTAAAAGAGCAGTAAGATAGCATCACCTCAAATCAAAGCCCATATTTTCTGAAGCTTCCCAAATGGAATGGCGTGAACCATTTGATTTTAAAACTGGAATTTCCGGTTTTCCCATGTAAATGGTAAGTACCCCCAGGTTTCTTTAAGAGACCGATTGATTAAAGAAAAATATATAATAGGGTTCTCATCACGGACTTATGTCTTGTTTACTTTGACCCCCACTGTTTCTTCAGCTTAGTAATCCAGTTGGCTGCTTTAATTTGGAGAACTTGAATAGAATGCATTAAAACTTTGTTGTTTTCGTCGCACCAAACGATACTTGCATATTCACGTATGGGATGACCATTGTCGTGACATAGATTTTCCTTGCATAATAGGAAACTTTAAGACCCCTAACTTCTTCCCAACTTTACGTTGTAATTGGTCAATATGATCATGCCAGGTTAGGTGCTGATTTATAGTTACGCTAAGGTACTTGAATTTAGTAACTTTCTCCAGGCGATCATTATTAAACAGAAGTGCTATGGCTTGTTTTATCATCTGCAATGTACAATCAGTTATACTATTATTAATAATGAACGTCTTTAGTGGAAAAACTCGTCAACTAAAATTTATTTTGGTAAACATTCCAAAGATGAAACGATTCCAGAGAGGCCCTGTGTTGGAGGAGTCTGAATAATCCATAATTCTGGGTAAATTTTGGAAATAATATGTATCCCAGTCTATGTAAAAACGATATCCCTAAATTAGATTATATAACAATCTATAAATAGTGACCCTTAATCACAAGAGAGGATGATTTGTGCCATATGAATTGACTTAGCCTGTATATCAGACCAGACTTTTAGCCATATGGATTTCTAGGGGTCCTTCAGGTGTCCAATTTTAAGAGAAACTAATTTATTTTTCACAGGTTGCTCTAAATATTGTTCATTGAGCTGCCCACTTTTCAAGTCAAATCCTGGGGAAAAAAGCCTGTGTCAGGCATGACAAAGGTTGGATTTCCACACTTCCTAAAATAGTCTGCTTTAGCCCATAGCTAAGCAGCAAAACTCGTATTTAAAAGACACAACAGACTTCATTAACTTCCTAGATAATGCGGAAGTCCCTGAAAACACTATCCTAGCTTGTTCCAATGGATGTGACAAGCTTGGAGGAGGAGGAAGGCATTGCTACCTTGTACAGTGTCTGCAAGCACTTCCATAGTATAGCATCATTATTTAATTCGAGCCCATTTCCTCAGAGATATACTAAGATTTAAAATTACAGGCGAATTCTTTCAAGTTACATGGAAAGAGTTATCTCCAAATACATGGACCTGCTAGGGGAACCAAAATGGCAGCAATAATAACCTTTTTATAACAGCCATTGAAACAGAAATCTTAAGTGAGAGCACACAAACAGAATATCATTGATGTGGAAAAGATATAATGATGACGTGTTCTTTTTTGAAACATAAGCGTAGAAAAAATAAATGGGCTCATTGAACAAGCAAATAGAAATCATCCAGCTATTTACAGCTAAAGTATCAGTAAGGAATCTATTTTCCTGGACACTCATGTCTCCCTACAGTAGACATATTTCCGTCTTCCGGACACCCACCAGTGGTCATGAAAGGCTTCATCAAAGACGAGGCACTCAGGCTGCTAAGAACTGACTATTTAAAAATACCTAAATCCAGAAAGCTTGGTAAATAAAGTTGTCTTAGCAGTGGAATTCAAAGGGAGAAAGACGGCTCTTCAACAGAAGGGAAAAACGTACAGGAAAATTCTGCCTAATTTTGTCACACAATCAATACCACTTAGGATGAATAAATGACACTTCACAGAATCAGCCTTTGCCGAGGGAGATGTATAAAGAGACCTTTTCATTGCCTTTTACAAAAGACTAAAATCGCCCAAAGACACTTGTGAGATCCACACGCAACTCTTAAGGTATAAAGCCAAAGAAACTAAATTTGCGAACAGCGGGAGTCGTCTGTCACAAATTTTTAATTTCTTGAAAAAAAAAATATTTCCCGGAAGTCCTTAGGGACTGGGGACTAATACGGCGATGCGAGCTCAGAATTTGGTGGTGAACTGATGGCGAATGCGCGGGTGATTGTCAATGTCACTGTCGCTACACTCATCAAAACGAGTTTGGTTTCCTTCAATGTTAACTGAAGAAAAGAAAAGTTGAAATTCTTGGGCTGACTGTTTTTCCTCGACGGAAACAATCAGAGGACAAATATCGACGCGGGCGGGTGTTATTGCGTGATCACTGTCCGGCGATTTAGACCACGTGACGTAAAGTAGCCAATAAAATCACGCGAAAATTAATGGTGGGTTATAAAACTGGTTAAAATCTGACTAGAAAAATTCGATCTCAGCATCCAAAGACCTTTGATACGGAATTTCCTATTCATCTGAAGTTTGAGTGGACGAAACTTTATCGCTTGTATGCAAAATGTAAGTAATGAGTCAGTGACAAAGATTGCCCTATTGTTGAAGTCATACTCCCCGAAATGACAAATAGGAAGGAGGATGTTAGACCTTGCCCAGTTGAATTTTCCCAAACAAATGCCTATGGCAGTGCTAACAAAAATTCTCTATTCTCTTTATAATTGAGTTCTGCCCGGATGTATCTTTAATACGCATTTTCTGCTTTGACCGATTTAACTACATTCACTTGATTAAACAAAGCTACTGTCAGCTTTTGTTGTTCCTTTTTTAATTGGCCCTTGATGTAATTTGTTGTCCTGATAATTTGGTAGCTCGGAGTCCTGATACAGCTGTAGGTGTGGGCTCTCTGTTTTTTTGCCCCTGATAAACTTAAAAGTAAATTCTTCTTATTACGCTGCAATGTTATGTGGCCCTGTAAGGTCAAGACAACACCTAAAATATGATATATTTACTTTCCATGTATTGTCACCATGATTTGACGTCATAAACTGTTTTACATTCAATTTTCAGAAAGAAAAGATTATTTACGCTTTTTAAATTTAAATTAAACATTTGACAATTGAAGGGAAGTTTCTGTCGTTGTCAGTTTGCAATGGCGGTCTTGTTTTTTATTATTTCCCCTTCTCTTGAAATTTTGCTCGAATATTCTTTATCTCTGGGCATAATACTCCTTGTCCCACCGGACAAAGAACCCAGACTTTTTATGTATTCTGTTCGAAGTTCTGCGAGCAGAACTTTAGCCAGTGTCAGATAATCAAAAAAAGTTGACGGAATGTGTCATCTTGAGAACAGCGTTTATATAATGTACAGGTAAACAGGAACATATTTTCAAATGATTGAAAACGAGATCATCGTCTTCGAAGCGAGGAGAATTTTCACGATATTTTTATAGCTAAAGCTGTAAAAAGCATGGCTTCGCCGTTGGTCCGTTTGGGGCGATTCGCTTTTTTTGTCATAATGATTCTTCAGTTCGTTTCCTTCGCTTCGTTCCTAGCACTTTACGAAAATACAAATGCCTGGTACGGATTACTTTTACTATGCCTCCCAGCATTAATATTGTGGTTCTACATCCTGTACGATGAAGGTAAACTGCGCTGGCTCTTCTTCGTTTGGGGATTATACATTTGGCTCGCTTTGGTACCCGCCGTTGGAATGATATTTGGACTTGTGGAAGACAAACTTGAAAAGAGCGTGTTCCATGGTCCGGATGTGTTGAAGAAGACCTTCTGTTTAACCCCGCTCCTTCTGTTGTTGCTGCTGAACACCGCAGCCGATTCAAACGAGTACAGAGATCTCGTTTCCAAGCTGTCGTTCCAGATAACTCTGGATCTCTTCGACGGCGTTGAAATGTTGGAGATCATCCTGGAAGGAAACGAAGTCAAAGACGGAGTTCCACTGGGTCTTGAGCAGGCCATCATCGCCCTCGTTTGTGTCAGCTTCTTGATCTCTCCTGCTCAGCTGGTAGAAAATAAACTACAAGGTGATCGGCAATGGAAAATACATCGATTTGGATCAGCCTTACGCATCGCAATACAAGTCCTGTGTGTCAACACCACATTTCTGGGGCTTCGCATGGTTCTCTGGCTGGAGTATAAAAGAGATGCATCCATTTTCATCGCCAAAAATTGCATCCTAATCATCCTGGGATTTCTGGAGATATGTGCTATTTTTAGATGGTGTGGGTGTAAGGATTAGAACGCCTGATTATCAGAAGGTGCATCTATCGATCTGCACAGCTGCCGACATATTCATTCAGAATTGATTTCTGTTCACAGCGATCTTTATATAAAAAAAGAAATTTTATAGGAGCTAGATTTTAGGACTTCGTGCTTTCCATATAAAGAGGCAACAAGTAATTATCTCCATAGATCATGTAACAAACTGTTTTAGGCCTGCGGGAGAGTTGCCAGCGGTAATAAAGAGCTTGGCAGCTATGGCGTTTGACAGCTCAAAGACGCAGGAACTGACATACTTTCAAACACGGCTTTGCCATCGGCGACACTAGTTGGGAAGAGAAGGAAACTATCTACACCAATTCGCTTGGAAGACAGCCCTCGTTACAGTATGACAGAGGTAAAGAGTATCATTTAAACGCCCTATGACGCGAGGCGAGGAAACGGCATTAGACACTGAAACTTTGGAAAACAGAAACGTCTTTTAAAGTCGAGTAAATTAGTTTAGATACTTAATAGCTATTACACATGTCCAGGACAACCGCAGGTAATCCACGTGCATAAGGTAATCGATGGAAAACAGTCTTTTCGTTCTGTACGAGTGGTCTCTTGAGCCAACAGTGCATCTCTGCCCACAGCAGGATCACAGATGGATTTACAGTCCAAGCCTCGGTAAAATGAAATTAGTTAATCAAGTTAATAAAGGAACCAAGGACGGACAACTTCTTAATGACATTTTTATTGGAATAAAAAGCTTTTATCACCTGTGTGGGATTTGAACCAACGTTCCCCTGATTACCGGTCGGGTGTGATCACCACTAGACTATCAGAGCAACCATGCTGCCTATTGTGGCCAATCTAGATAGTAAAAAGGAATTTTTTCGTGGCCCTCCCGGGCTAGTGTTTTTCTCCAACTAGATGACACTGGATCAACAGGAACGACGAGTCACTGGCGGACGAGAGAGGAGAATACAATTTATAGATAAGCTAAGTAAGTCTCTCGAGCCAACAGTGCATCTCTGCCCACAGGAGGGATCACAAATGGATTCACAAAAAAAAAGAGGTTAATTCTCAATTGTCCTGATGGTTAAAAAGGGTACACTTGGTTCGACTCTTTGATATATTTGTACATTTTGATCTAAGCTTATCCTTGCAAGTGTTTCCACGGCTATACTGTACATTGCTAGGCCACTGCCGGCGGTTTTTTTAAAAGCAAAGAACTTAGTGGATGACACTAGAAATTTATTTTTATTGTTGTACGTATTTAAATTTAAGTTGTTGTCTTTGAAAAGCCTTTTAGGGGAAAGTCAATGAAGTATGTATGTATGTCTCCTGGAGTTAATTTTCCATCCATCACTAAAATATTTCAGAGTATATTTACTGGATCGTACATGTAGGTTGACTTGCATACCATCTGTGAAGAAATTTTCACTCTGGTTAACTGCATGAAATACAAAAGAAATGTAGGGTGAACGGCAAAAAAACTAAAAGATAAGGCAATTCGAATTTCCTTCTTGAAGTATTTTAAAATAAGCTTACAAATGAAATCATGGGTTTCGAATAGAATTTCCGATACTAACACAGCCAGAATTTCAATGTGTCACTGTGTATAAAAAATAAAACAAAGAAACACCCAAACCAAAACTTAACAAGACTTTAAGCTTGCCGTGGACTCCACAAGGAGAAAAAGCGAGTGTAAAACATCAAATTCTCTAGCCACAAGCTTAATTTCCCTATCTCACGCCGGGTCAGCTGTCACCAAAAAGGGATCACTTTCAAACTAGTTTTTTAATTTTCAACCGTTTCAGCTGAGACTTTGCACAATAATAGAACTTTGTATTCCCAACAATCGCATGTTTTTGAATTTTTTATTTTAACGGTTTTTGGCGCGAAAATGACGTCATAAGATTGACAGCAAAAAGTAGTTTTCGACTTATGGCATAAAATACTAGAAATTTTAAAAGAACCTACAAAGATGAACTCAAATGTGAAAAAAATATTTGTAAAGCTCAATTGGTTGAAAAGTTATTGAGCTGTGAATTTCGTATTTTCCGCGATTTTGTTACTATTTTTAGAAATTTGGTGATCTTTAGAATGTTATATCTTCTTAACCAAGTGAGGCTTTCAAAATTTTTTTTCACATTTAAGTTCTCCTCGGAGTACTCTTTCAAAATTGCCAACTTGTTATGGCATTACTTAAAAGTTATATTTTACTGTCAGTCTTATGACGTCATTTTCGCGCCAAAAACCGTTAAATCAAAAATTCAAAAACATACGATTGTTGGGTATACAAAGTTCTATTATCATGCAAAGTCTCAGCTCAAACGGTTGAAAATTGAAAAACTAGTTTGAAAGTGATCCCTTTTTGATGACAGGTGACCCGGCGTGCTACTAGGTGTCTTCTATCAGTTCTTTGACCTCGCCGACCGTGCTGTTGTGACCGACACATGACCACAGTCATAGATACCTCTACCAGCTTTCACCTACGTGTGAGCGAAAGCCGATAGGCAAATAACAACAACTTTGCGAAACAAACACACACATGGCCGCAAACTCGTGCTCAGGCTCTCCATTTGCCGGGAAAAATGTTCGCCTTTCTAATCCCCCCTAGTCAAAAACCTTAATGAAGACGACTGAACACTCTTGGAAAAAACAAAACAAAACAATGCTTAGCAGGGGAGGTAGGAGGAAATTGTTTAATCCAGGTTTAAGGAATTAATCAATTAGAATCGAGTGAGTAAGTGAGTGAGTGACTGCCATTCGACTGCCGACTGAAGCTCATGGAAGACGTCATTCATGAGCTAAAACGATATCCCACATTTGAGGATAATCATATCCACGCATCAGTGAAGATATAATTTTTGGCAACATTTTTGTTCCTTTATAACTGCATATAAATTTGTTGGTATATGATCAAAACATCTTCGAATTTCGGACGTCTTCGGCAATCTTCAGAAAATGTTTGAAAACCATCGGAAAATCTTCCTTTGGACAACTTTTGGAAAACCTCCGTGATTCTTCGGAAAGTGATCGGAAATCTTCCGAAAATCGCAAAGAAACGTCGTTATATATAGCATAGTCGCTTTGAGATACGAAATTCTCTTATCGTGTCGAAAACATATACATTTACATAGATACACTTTATGGGCTAAAATTTCAAAACAGCAACTACAACAATATATCTAATTTCTCAATGCCAATACAAATATTATTACATTTTAAATATATTTAAATATATGTAATTTTATTTAAGGTAACTGTTGTAATCTTTTTTTAATGAGACTGGAAGCTAAATAATCTGTTAGATTTTCAAGATATAATGACCCGATGGCGGAAAACACATACAAAGATTCATGTCATCGGCAAATAGGATTAACTCAAGTTTTGAAGCATCAGTACTCAAATCATTTATGGTGACATCACCTTCTTTTTCGTATTCATGTACCAACCAGGGAACTAGTATATTTTTTTTTCCCAGGGCTACGGGGGCTAGTGCTCAAATTTAAACGCAAACAAGACGGAATTTTAACGACAATTTGGGACGAATTTTTAAGTCTGCTTGTAATTACAATTCATTGGGTTATGCGAATCTATTTACAATTAAAACGTTTCCCAAATTTTCCGAATTGACTTATGCAATATATTCAACAAAAATAAATCCACTTAGCGCTTTTCCTAACATTTGTGTGAAGAAAGACACAAGTCTCTGTGTATTCATCACAACTGAAGAAAATGAATCCGTTATTCAACGAATTTACTCCAGCGGACGATCTAGTCTGATCGTTACAGCAGTTCAATTGATTAATCGCGTCTTTCGCTGCTTGTCGCACTGCACCGATCCTCCAGCAGTAAAGAATCGGGTTTAAAGATGAATTAAGGTAGGTAAGAGTTAAAGTAATGCCGAAAGTAACTTGAAAATTGCCTCCAGACATTCGACTGTATGTCATGAGTATGACCACGACGAAAAAGGGAAGATAATAAGTCACTTGCACCAACTGCATCCAGAGTACGTTGGAAACTGACTTCTTGTATATCGTGCTATATTTAGAGGAATTTGTCTTCGGTTAGGTTGTTCTTGTTGGAATGCGTGCAATTGAAGCTGATGTTGTCGAAGCTTGCGAAAAAGCTTTGCATTGGAGAGGACAGAGGTTGTTAGAGAAAATACTGTAAGTGCAAAGGCTACAGAAAAGCTATATTAGTATTCCAAAAGAATATTGATCCGCATGATATTCCAATCAGCCAAAAAATGATAACAGCGCGAACACGTGTTAACGTTACAACATGTCTGTATCTAAGTCCAGATAACAGGGCTTGAAGTCTGTCCACGCTTATTGCGCTGGACGTGAAGACCGAAATTAGGCACAAAACAAAGCTTGAGGCGTTATATACCTTCTCTATGTAGAAAATTAATTTCCAGTTCATTCCAGGTGTTAAAGACAGCAAAACAAAAACGGCGAAAAGTGGTTCGGAAATAACTCCAACACAAAAGATCAGTGATCGCCAGACATCGGAACAGAAGTTTTGTCGGTGGACGAAGAGAGGTCTCTTTATGAAGAGCAACAAGGATCAGAGCATTGCCCAGTGATGCAGTGATGGGCAAAAAAATGTTTGAAGCTGAAAGAAATTCAACTACGCCTATTTGCAATGTTGGTAGGAATGTTTCGCTCATTTCCCTTGTGAAGTTTCCGTTCAAAGTAGAAGTTGCCATTGCTGGTGCGTTTTGTGTCGCCGTTGGTGAGACTATTTTGCAAGTCGGAGCAGATGTATGACAGCTTTTTTGCTATCAGCTTGTATTTCCCAAAATAAAAACTGACAAATCTGCTGTATTGTATTTATATAGTTGTGTCTTGATTAAAAAATCCTGACATAGACCTACGGTAGTTGCCAAAACTCTGTCTTAGTGGCAATCAAACTTTGAATAGTTTGTCATTCGTAACTCTGTGTCCCCAATAAGAGCCGTTGGAGCAAGAACGACCAGACACTTTAATAAAGAATATGTATGCTAATCAGATCCCATTTTATACGACTGCCATAAATATGCAACAATGCAGTTACCTAAAACGCATTTTTCATGGCAAGCTTGTTTAAACAGGTTAGTCACGTGCGTTGAGCCATGCCATTTATCCACGTCAAGGTAAGTATTATAAGCAATTATCCTGCTCAATCTCGCGGAATATCGCCTGATTTTAGACGACTTGGCCTACGGCCTCGTCGGCTAAGTATCAGACGATATTCCGCGCGATTTCGCAGGATAATTGTTAATTAATTGAGTCATCAACAATTCAGCCATCAGGTTTCTCCAAACTAGTTCCGTGTTATCCGATAGCATAGCATTTTTGGAGAATTGGTTTATGCCTAGCGCGCGTTAGATATACGGCGCGGGAGCTTGGGAGAACACGACAAACCTAGTTTTATATAGTAAGTTCTTCTTATAAACTATTCTGGTTTTCATAAAAAAATATAAACCTTAACCGTTCAATAAATTCAGTGAAGCATCTGGGATAAAAAAAAAACACCTGATACATTTACTTCACGAGTCGTCTGCCTCCCTTTCGTTGATTTACTGTCAGATGTTACGGGAAATTCATGTGGCCATTGGAAGCGCGTAAACGACAAAGTACAATGTATATGTTTACTTTCTAGGCAAGGTGAATAGCAAGTTGAAAAGTCTCAGTTTAACCCGTTAATTCATTGAGATAAAAGTCTTTTTTTATCGGAAGTGGTCGATTTTGTTTAGGTATTTGTATAATCGCCTTAGTAATTATACTTAAACAATTATTCGCCTCAAGCTTGTGAATATTGGTGAATATTCCTAAGACGAAGTCAAGCAGATCATAGAGGAATGGGTAATTAAGTTTATAGATATATATGACAGCCATGCACCCCCTAATTTAAATAAACTAAGGTGTGATCGAACTGTCATTTTGTGAGCCAACCAGCATTCACCGGAAGTCAAACAACTTATTTGTAGTTGGTGGAAATTCGAGACTCGGATTTCCAAGAGGCGCGAAAAACGGTCTGCAGAGTCGCCTGCAAGAATAGTAATTATACATGCACAGCTTGCGTGCAAACTCCGCCATGTGAAATTATAACTTAAATGCGTTTGGAAACAAGGGTAGATGGCGCTCACGATAACTTAAAGTGTTGTTATTTCTGTGATAGTAATTTACCAGTAGGAGCTGCCATCCCTTCATTTACGGTAACCAGAAATAAGGAATTCACCGGCAAGAGCTGTTTCACTGCTGATGGCATCGTGTTGGTAGAATTGCTCAAGAGCGTAGGATTAGACACAAGCTTAGATGCAAATACAAGTTCGAGTCCTCCAAACACGATGTTCGCACCTCCCTCTTCCATCTCTTTGTCAGTTTCTTCATTGTCGCCAATGACCACTGCGGACAACCCGCATTGCAACTCGTTGATGCTTGCCACTTGCTGTTTTCTAATGTATTCCAGTGGGCTGACAACGTAGACGATGCACTTTTTCGTGTCGTCGCTCTTTCTTTTCAAACACTCCAACGTCTTTGGCGGAATTACTTGGTAGATTAAGCTCTTCGCGAAACTGGTAGGCAGAACCACCAATACATCATACAATAAACAAATTACCCACCGTAAGCACTCTATCTGCTCTACTTTTAGGGAATCGTATTGAAAAATTCTCAGGACTTCGGCTAACTGGCCGAAAGTGTGGTTGAAATATGGCAGCCAATAAGAATCGAGCGTATTATAAATATTGTTTCTCGACCAATCAGATCAAAAAACATAATCCTTTTTTTAGCACGTGATCCGACGATTAAATGTATTATGCCCTCCTTCCCCACGTCTTAATATAAGGAAGGGTGAGTATGATCGCAGGTTAGATCTTGCCTTGCGCGAGGAGTCGATTCGGTGAGCGGCCGCGGAATTTCTAACTATGAATGTCTGTTATGAGTACAGATAGAGTGTGCGTCTTTCTCTATTGTTTCTTAAGTGGATCAGATTAAAATACATATGGACTTTTAAAGGCTTTGCTTTCACGTAACTATATCATTTGGTGCATCCGAAATCTTCTGGCAAGTTGTTGTAATAATAATAATAATAATAATAATAATAATAATAATAATAATAATGACTTTACTTAAGTGTCATATGTATTTAGCACTGTTGTGCTCATTGGGGACACTGTAAATAAATAAACACATATTTCAACTAGAACATAAACTGTTCAGAATATTTACACAACGCGGTCGAGGAGTTGAACTCGGGACTACCGAGAACAGTGTAGAAGGCAAGTGACAAAAATTCATATTTACGCCTTTTGAATCGTGGCAAAAACAAAAGTACTCGCATTTATTATGTTGTGGACATGCAAGGAATAAACTGTAATTTAAACGCCAGTTTACCCTCATTTCTTCGCATGTGTAATGTGTGTAAAGTGCCACTATTGTGTTTTTCTGTAATTATGTCAGGGTACTAATCAAACCAGACTTGATAACTTGTGTTTAGAATAGAAATATAAGTTTAGTCAAAATATACCCCCTTCAATCTAATGGGAATAGGAAAATAGAGTTGATATTCAAATCTTAACGTTTTATAAGGCCAGATTTATCAAGAGTTCATAACTACAATCAGTGAAACTGAACCCGAATTTTTTGTCCTTCTCTCCGACTTGTCCCGTCATCTCCAATCTGAAAACAGCCTGGAAAAATACCAGATGTCAATTCAAACGGACGGATAAAATTATACAGTTCGATCTTGTTTGCCAAATGCATCTCATTAGTAGGGACTTCTCAGGCCTGGAAGGATGCGATTGCTCATAAATCTTAAGTTAAAGAGTCTTATTCATCCGACATTAGGTGAAAGAGGTACGTCGTTGAAATATTTCTGCCCCAATAAAATAAATATATAGATATGTCTAGAAGACGCGTACGTGTTGGGAAAAGAATACTTCCCCCTGCTTTTGCCACCTGTTTATTTCACTTTTATTCCTTTTTATTTTCCTTTCAAAAATCTAGAGCTAGAAAGAAAAAAAAATCGCTTAGGGTCATAAAAGTTTTCGCTTCTCAGCCTCATTAATAATTCATGAAGTCACCGGCCAATAATCAATAATCATATCTATTCTGGTCAGGTGGATGAGTCTATGAGTGAATGAAACACCAGAGGAAAACACGCCGCGTTTTGATATCAAAACACGCGTGAAGCAAAAATCTTATTATTGCTGTTTATTCTCATCAACTCCCTACAATACAATAGAATAGCGGGGAAATATTTCGAACCTTTTAAATACAGTAAAACATTTTTTTTTATTTCAAAAGTCAGATTAAAAATGTACACAAACACTGGTCACTTCTATATGCATATGCCTACCTCTTGTCCTTATAATCCAAAGGATGCGCCCTTCACCTCCTCTAAATGGCTCTTTAGACCGCATACACTCGTGGAGGATAGCGGCCGCCCTTCTTATTTGCCACCTTCTGGATAAATGTGACAAGCCAGTGTATGAACGATAAAGCATCCATGTACTCCACGAGGTGAAAATCGTAATCTTTGAAAACGTTTTCAACTTCTAAATCCTGAAATTCCAATGTTCTCGTCCTTTGCCATTCACTTCGTGTTACGTGGTCTAGCTTCACTGACTAAAGCAGACTCTAAGCTTCTTCAACTGTTCTTGGAACTCTAAACCGGGAGTTAGCTGTATTTGCATCCATCTCTCACAAGCGCATGCGAAAACGACTTAGAAAAAATCACGACCAGGCAGACTTTGAATAATTTACATACTAATTTTGTAAACAACACAATCCAACAATATATGACAACAATACAGCAGATGAGATAAAGATGTTTTGAGAAGTCATATCAAAAACTCGTGCTTCGGGTTTCATCAGGGTTTCCAAACACCTCGAAACAATAAAAGCACTCGGCCAAAGCGGCCTCGTGCCTTCATCTGTTTCTCGATGTTTGGAACGCCTGATGAAACCCTTGCACTCGTTGTTGATATATTGCTTTTATCACATACTGGGCAAAATTACTGAATGCTGACTGGCTGAGACAGAGGGCATTTTTCCTTAATCACGAAGGCACTTTGGTAATCACGAGGACATGATTACTTGATCCTGATTGGTTTAAAGTTGCTTAACAACGAAGATTTGTTGCCGATCAAAATGGCTTCCCGTTCTGTTGAAGCCGACGAAGAGTTTATTGAAGAACTAAAAAGCACAAGTGAAAAGAAGAACAGACTACTGAATAGCACTTTTCAACAATGAGCAAAGAGATGAGGAAAAAATGAGCAACTTGAAAGCTACGAAGTACTACAGCTGAACGAAGCGCTCGCCAAATTTTTGCCGAGCTGAGGAAGGAAAATGGTAAAGAGTACGAACCAGACTTGCTCAAGGTTATCGACTAGCCACAGACCAGCGTGTGGTACCAAAAAACCCATGGGTAAAAACACCATAAATAACATTATGAAAACAATGAAAGAAAACTCACCTCTAAAAGATGTTTGCTCAGACAAAAAGCTAACCAACCACAGCGCAAGAAAAAAGGTCGTAAAGAAGTTGAAGACTTCCAGCATTCCGAAATGTGAGATAAAAAACATCACTGGCCACATCTCCGAGCAAAGATTAGACGACTATGACTCCGCTGATGAAAACGAGCAAAGAGTTATGTCCAACATCATTGACAATGCCACAAATGCAAGACAAGTATTCCAACCTCTTCCCTCAGTGCAAACAGGTCAAACTCATGTCTACAATCAGCTATTGCAATGTCAGTCATTGCAATGTGACGCTCAACATCGCTGAAAGCCATTCTTCACACTCAAGTCTCAGCTAGAGAAAGCGAGGTTACAAGAGAATCTTTCTGCCAGATTCTGACTCTGATTTAAGCTGAATTTTGTTCAAAGTTTGTTGGCAGCAACGATTTACCGAATTGAGCTGTATTTTGAGAATAAAATGTTCATTGAGTCGATTGGTCAGTTCAGTTGATTTTCATATGTCGCGGAATTGAACGGGCTTCCTGGAAGCAAAACGTCGTGCGCTCAATAATTTTGCCCTTTATGTGATAAACAAGCAATTTCAAATTTGAAAACTTTGAAAATACGGTTGGGCTACATCAAGAGATTTGATATATCAAGAGATTTGATATATCCTGAGTTTTAGATCAATCAAACTAAAAGACAAGAACCGATAAGTCTGTAAATGTATTACGAATATACGGACTGTACTGCCCCCAACGGCAATTTTGCCACAATTAGTCTGACTTATAATAATAATAATAATAATTATACTTACAAAGCGCAGATTAACATAAAATGTTCATCTGCGCTGCATACAGATTATATAAAATATGGGAGTAATAATTAAAGGAAAGCTTTCCTATAAAAATATGTCTTTAAGTGTTCTTTAAAAGTAGCCAATGATGTGATATGCCTAATACTATAGATGGTAAAGGGAATCTACAAAAGGGAATCTACAAAAGATGCATTCAATTATACACTTTCCCGAACATTTAAAACGACCCACTGAACAATCGAATGCTTCTAACTAGAACCTTTTAATCGAAAGCATTAAACATTGTCAGGAAGGCAGGTCTCTGTCTGTACTCATTGGAGTCAAATTTTACGAAGCCAGTCTTCTCTGGAACCACTCCAGTCCAAGATCTAGTCTGATTTGCTGCATTTCAGTTGTTTGATCGCGTCTTTGGCTGCCTGTCGTACATTTCTAATCCTCCAGCAGTAAAGAACAGGGTTTAGAGATGAATTAAGGTGGGTAAGAGTTGCAGTTACGTCGAAAGCCACATAGAAACTGGCTTCAGAAATTGGACCATATATCTTAAGCACAATCACAACGAGAAAGGGAATGTAGCACATAACTTGCGCCAACTGCACCCAGAGTATGCTGGAAAGTGAGTTTTTGTATCGTGCAATATTCATAGGAACTTGTCTTCCGCTGGGTTGTCCTCGTGGAAATGCTTGCACTTGAAGATGGTGTTGCCGAAGCTTGACGTAAATCTTTGCATAGGACAAGACAGAGGTTGCAATGGAAAAGAATACAAAGGCAAAAAATACGGTAAAGGCAATACGAACTTTCCAAAATAATATTGATCCGCATGATATACCAAACAGCCAAAAGCACGTGATTACTGCACGAACTCGAGGTAATGTTACAACATGTCTGTATCTTAGTCCAGATAACAGGGCTTGAAGTCTGTCCACGCTTATTGCGCTGGATGTGAAGATCGATACTTGACGCAAAACAATGCTCGAAGCTTTATATAGCTTATGTATGTAGAAAATGAATTTCAAGTTTATTCCAGTAGTTAAAGACAGCAAACGGAAAACGACGAAAAGTGGTTGCGAGATAACTCCAATACAGAGATCGGTGACCGCCAAACATCGAAACAGTAGTTTTGTTGGTGGATGAAGGGAAGTCTCTTTATGGAGAGCAACAAGGATCAGAGCATTGCCCAGTAATGCAGTGATGGACAAAAAAATGTTGATGGCACAACAAAATTCGACTACACCTATTTGCAATGTTGATATGAATGTTTTGTTCATTTCCCTTGTGACGTTTCCGTCTACAGTAGAGGTTGCATTGCTGGTGCGTTTTGTTTCGGTGTCGCGTGAGAGTCTTTTGCAAGTCGGAGTGGATGTATAACAGCCTCAGTTCTGCAGGCAGCTTGTATTTCCAAAAACAAAAAAATGACAAATCTACTGTATTGTATTTATACAGCTCTGTCTTAATTAAAAAAAATCTTGTGTCTCCTGGCAATCAACCTTCGAATATTTAATTCGTTACCTATTCAGATACCATTTTGAGAATGCCATAAACATGTAACAATACTGAGGACACGATTGATCATTTGATTAATATACACAACTTAAGTAGCTGTGAAATTAAAGCCCAGGCTCAACGGAATTCGAACCCGTGATCTCTGCAGCGATATGGGTGCAGTGCTCTGCCAACTGAGATATCAAGCCAACTGGGAGTTGATCACGTTAATTAACGGCGAGTTCGTATCTACCCGCAGATTCAACTGATTCAATAATATATGTAGGATCATATATTTGAACTGCGATGAAATATATGAAGACAAGATTGATCATCATAGTTATGTACACAACTTAACCAGCTCTGAAATTAAGACCAGAAAAAAAAAATTCAGGCTTTAATTTCATAGTCGCTTAAGTTGTGTATGCAACTGCGATGATCGATAATGTCTTCATATATTTCTCTGCAGTTCAAATATTGATCTTTCATATATTCACTTATATCAGTAAAAGTTCTGTAAAATATCCGACTTATATCGGACATCTTTCACTTCACCGCTCAGAAATTTAGAAGGTATTGCTGATTGTTTCTTGATTTCGAAAAAGCTTTCCACAGCCTCGAATGGGACTTTCTTCTTAAAACGCTAGACACCTTTTACTTTGGTCATGAGTTTAAGTCTCTGGTCAAAATTGTGTATACAAGCATCACCAGCTGCACAATTAATAATGGTATGCATTAGGTTGTTTTGAAATACATCGTGGACTCAGTCAACGTTGTCTTTATCAGGGCACTATTTGTTTTAGCGGTAGAAACACTGTCCATAGCTTTAAGAGCTTCACGTGATGTAAAAATAAATAGATAATAAAAAATAAAAATCGTAACCGTTCAATAAATACACTCTTTTTGTTATGAGAATATTGTTTTTCCGGCTGAGGCTGGATATTCTTGTTCGTCTGTCGATTCCGGCCGAAAAATGTCCTTTTGAACATTCTTAGATAAAATAGCGTTATGTTATTTCTGTTTTTTCGGATGTATTTGGTGTCTGAATGGTGTTCAAAGTCTACCATTTGGTCAATCTCAAGATCATATTCCAAAACACACGCCGCATCAAATCCTATTTCCCATACAAAGATCGCTTGAACCGATCTCAGAGGTTTAAGGTCATCTATATAAAGCCGGTTGCTGGAACTGCGATAAATTCTACGTTGGAAAAACTAAAAACTCCGCGACAGTAAAACAGAACATTTCAAGGCCCTCGCTAAAAGTGATCATTCATCAGCCATTGCTGATCATGTGAAAACCACATAAAACAACATAACATGGGATCATTTTGACAGTTTAGCGTCCGGAAAAACCGACTTTCACTGCAAAATTAAAGAGACTTTGTTCATTTAAAAGCTTAAGCCTTTCCTTAATGTCAATATCAGTAGTGAGAAGTTGTTGCTTTATTAGCTACAAGTATTACTCCTCATGATGTCATGACAGGCTAACGTACTGCTGCAGATCATTTTTCACAGTTCAGGTTCCAGACCTCTAATGTCTTTGATATATAAATAGTTTTCAAAAAGTTGTAACGGTCACTTTTGAAATTGTATGTAGAGTAACATACGAAACGTCAAGTTGTATAAAAATGCGTCAGAATACAATGTTTATCACCGCTGTTTGTGTTTTATTCTTAATAAAGCTACGATGGCGCGTAAGACAAAGAGTTTATACAATGGTGTTAAAGTAATTTAGGGCAATACACCTTATTCCAAAATGGCCACTATTTTAGTGGTCTTTTGTTAGCCTTAAAATTAGCCCTTTTTGCCTGGTTCTTAAACTCGAAACACAAAAGAATATGTTCCCTTGAACGATGCAACAAGGGCTAATTTGAAAGCAAACAAAAGAACACCAAAATGGCAGCCATTTTGGAATAATGTGTATAAAGTTTGATGTGACGCACATAACCGTTATCACAGCAATGTTATTAGCATTGAACATACCACTAATGCTGTTTTCAGTATTGTTTTTTGATCTAAGTGAATTCACTTTCTACGGGAAGGCTTTAAACCATTTTATTTTTCTGCGTTTGGAACTTTTGTGGTGATAGCGAGATAAGCGAAGGGTATTCATTCATCTTTTCTGGTGATCTATGTTGTTTAGAGCCCAAATAACTGGTGACATGACAGCGATCAGGATTGTTAGCTTTTCGCACATCATAGCCTTACTTTCTTTGGCCTAGTTTTGCCTGGGATGCTTTTAAAATCCTGGACATTTTAAAAAACGGTGCGTCTAACATTCTGCAATCACGCAAGCGGCCGTACGGGGGAACAAAAACGAATCAGCAGATGCCAGACATGCAAGTGGCTTTCAATCAACATGTTTAACCTGCTTTCAGAAGAAGTTTTTGTTATTTCCATTGTTTCATTAGTTTAACAATAAGCAAATGCACATGACTTAGGCCATCCCCATAAAATGTTTCGTTTCCCATCGCCCGACCGACCCATATTTTTGGAAAAGTAAAAAAAAAAATTCCAGAATCACTTGTAAAGAAGCAAGTACTTTATTTAATTTAAAAGCACACGATCTTGTGTTATTAACACCAATTATCTCTGTCATTTAGTTTTAAAACAGAGTTCAATTCAAGGCTTCTTCTTCATCTGCTTCTTTCCTGCGGATGCTGTCACCGTGATTGGTGCAAAGACAACAGGCCTGGCGCCCTTTCCACGCTTCCCGGCCTTCACTGGCACCAAGACCCCTTCTTGTATTCATTCCTTTTTTTTTGCCCGACCGACCGACCGACCCACCTTTACGAGAGGGAGGGCGATGGGAAACGCTATCTAAAGTTCTATTAATTCTCTCAGTAACAAAAGTATTCCTTTAACTCTAATTGATACAGCAATAAACATAGGTTCTGCTATTAAGAGTTTGGTTCGAAAGCGCGAGTTTTCGCCGGCTTCTTCTTTTTTTTTGCATGGATCACTCATTAATCACTTAATAGTGAGTGAATAATGCTCATTAGTGCTTAATTGTACCAACAGATCAACTAATGTGAGTGTGTACATACTAATTTAGATTATATTCGACTGAGAACAGAACCTAGTCTGTTCCAGGCCGGAGAAGCGACAACTTGGAATACAGTTACAGGTGTATGACGCTGATAATTTTCCCTTTTTATTTTAATTTTTTTTAATTTCATTTGATTTGCAACGCAAACAAAAAAAAAGAATTAGAATACAATAATAAATAAGTCATAATAAGTTTAAAAGGGAGAAACCTTAAATGAAAATATATTTAACATGTGGTAGAAGAGAGAAAAATAATGCCCTCCATGTCCATGTGTCGACAAGACATAGTTTTCACTTCTTACTGTATTTCGGAGAAAAACATTTTTTCAACCCCGTACAATTTACCATTTTTGATGACCAAGACTTCTTCTCTTGTGGTTCGTGAGAAGTTTAATTCATCCGGGCTTAACAATAATCGCTTACTAATGAGATGTTGTTTGCAAACAAGAAATGGTTTTCGATTATAATTAGCATTTTCAGTTAGTACGAATCGACATCTTGTATTTTCTCAGTTGTTTTCATGCAGGGCAATTATAAAAAAAAGTGAAAGTATAAAAAGTATCTCGAGTATAATTAAGATCTTTATTTTAAAACATAAGTTGAAGAAGAGTACTTCAAAAACACCTTATATTCCGTATTCATATTAGATTGTTGGACATAAACGTTGATCAAAGCTATAACTTTTTTTTTTAACACAAGCTGTGTGAATTCTAACCAGCTTGATCTCTACTAAAACGTGACGGCAGGACAACACAGTTCTGCCACTTTGTGTTTCAATATAGTGCCATCTTCGAATATTGATTTAGCGAAACGGAACTACAGCACTGCACAAAGAAGCGCACATTTCAAATAAAATATAATATGAGTAAACTTGGGCTAAAATTAACATTTGATTTTTGCCTTGCATAATCATAACATAATTAATATTTTAAAGTGCGAACAAGACAAAATATCAAAGGCAGCCTGTGGCAAAATTTAACTTTTTTTGAGAAAGCAGTTGATTTACGATTAACTTTGCTTTTTCCAACAATTTGAAGGGTAATATGAATCTTTTTTAAAACCAGAAAATCCCTTTATCAAAAGAACGTTAAAAAAAAAACAGTAAATATAATGCTTTGTGAACACGGGATCATTTTGCCAATTAATCTTTTACTTTTTTTTACGGAGGAAGCGTGTACATAAGATGCAATTTACCACTTTATCGCAAGAGTAACTCGCTTTTTGCTGCAATTTTAAAAATTGGTAATGACTCGTTTCAGGTCTGGACTTAATTCAAAACTTTATGTTTTCGAAAATATTAACAATGTAGAGCATGTGCTGCCCACAACGGCCATTTTGCCACAATTAGTTTGACTTCTACGAGGAAATCTACAAAACATGCATGCAATTCAACATTTCCCAAACAATTGAGGCGACGCACTGAATGATCGAATGCAATCAAAAGTTTTAAGCGTCGTCTTTATTTTAGTTTTCTCTCTTAAAGAAATAAAGGAAGACAGGGTTCTGTCTGTACTCATTTGAATTACATTTAACGGAGCATTCTTCTCTGGCGGGATCCACTTCAGTCCTTGATCTAGTCTGATTTAAGGCATTTCAGTTGTTTGATGGCATCCTTGGCTGCTTGTCGTACATTTCTGATCCTCCAACAGTAAAGAACCGGGTTAAGAGATGAATTAAGGTAGGTAAGAGTTGCAGTAATGGCGAAAGTAATTTCGAAATTGCCTCCAGACACTCCACTGTATGTCATGAGCATGACCACTACGAGAAACGGAAGGTAACAGATCACTTGCACCAACTGCACCCAGAGTACGCTGGAAACTGACTTCTTGTATCGTGCTATATTCAGAGGAACTTGTCTTCCTTTAAGTTGTCCTTCTGGGAGTGCTTGCACTTGAAGATGATGTTGTCGAAGCTTGACATTAATCTTTCCATAGGAGAAGACAGAGGTTGCAATGGAAAACATTACGATGGCAAAGAATACGGTAAAGGCTATACGGACATTCCAAAGGTATATCAATCCACATGATAAACCAATCAACCAAGAGCAAAAGATAACTGCACGGACTTTTGATAATGTTACAACATGTCTGTATCTCAGTCCAGATAACAGGGCTAGGAGTCTGTCCACGCTTATTGCGCAAGCTGTGAGGACTGATACGCAACATAGAACGAAACTTGAAACAACATTTAGAGTATCTATATAATAAATAGCTTCCCTGTTCATTCCAGTTATTGCATCAGACAAATAAAGAACGGCGAAGAGTGGTTGCGAAATAACCCCAACACAAAGATCGGTGATCGCCAGACAACGAAACAAGAGTTTTGTTGGTGGATGAAGAGAAGTCTCTTTATGAAGAGCAACAAGAATCAGAGCATTGCCTAATGATGCAGAGATGGAGAGCAAAATGTTGAAGACTGAAAGAAATTCAAATACGCTTAATAACATGTTGATATGTTTGTTTGGCTCATATTCCTTGAGAAGTTTTTGTCTGAAGTAAAGGTCGTGTTTGATGTTTCGACGTCAGGAGAGAGTATTTTGCGTCGAGGAGCGGATACGCTGTAAGCCAGCTGCTTGTATTTCCGAAAATAAAACTTGACAGATCTTCTGTACTGTATTTACTCAGTTCTGTCCCAATTAAAAATACTGTCACGACATCACAGTACAGCCGAAACGTTGTCTTATTAATGGAAATCAAGCTTAGAATAGATCAAATTTTAACATATCGATCAGTTGCAAGAATGGAGAAACCTAAAACACAGTTTGAAATGCAGGTTTGTTTTTTATCTGATTAGTATGCGTTAACCGGACGGTGTTTTATATCCGATTTATACACTGACGTATCAAACCTCCGGTTAGCATTTTGGTGGACAAGTCCGTCTTTCGCCCCTTTTATAGCCTTAAGTATCGTTTGAGGGAAAGTGGCTTTATTGTTCGTAAGACAATGGTTAGAAATCACTGACCAGTAGCAGATCATCAAGCGCGAAATTCAAATTTCGTCGGACGCCATATGTGTTACAAACCTACAACAACAACAACTTTATTGGATGCCACAATTACTGAATATTCAGTAGTTTACATTGTGGTCCAACCTAGCTTGTGTGGGCGTGTGTAAAGGACTGTCGCAGCTTGAACACATCTAAAGGGAGTGGGGTGGAGGGCTTGTGACAAGAAGAGCGAGGCCCGGAAATAAACGAGCGAACCTACTACGCTTACTTAACTCAATGTAGCGAGACGCGCCAGCAGGGAATCATGGTAGTCGTATTAATCAAGACAAATATTCAGTCCAAGATCAAGTATATAACTACCATGATTCCCCGCAGGCTAACTTCATGTTTGGATAGTTCATTTTTTTTTTTTTTTCGTTTTTTTTTTTACTTTTGTCAATGTCATGCATCAACGAAATACACAGAAGAGAGCCTTTCCTCAAGTCAGCCAAAAATAGCATTCCATTTGAAATATCACCTTTAATGACACCTTTCCGAAAATGTTGAATGATTGGAGAGTGCAAGCTTCGAAAAAGGTACTTTTGGTCAAAAGCTTCAAGCGTTTTCTATTGCTCACCTGCACTCTTCACAGATAAAAATAGCTGCTGTTCTTCACCGAATGCATTCCACGTTCACCTTAAGATCTGGGCCGATTTACAGCAGATTAACTTTTTAATCGTGTTATTTGCTGCTTGTCGTACCGCTCTGATCCTACAGCAGTAAAGAATCGGATTTAGAGACGAATTTAAGTAGGGAAATTTTGCTGTAACGTAGAAAGCTATTTTGAATTTGCTTCCAGACATTTGGCCATATGTTATGAGCATAACCACAACGATAACATCGATATAGCACGTAACTAATGTCAACTGCAACTACAAATTAGGGGCCATAATACCATGGAAACTGTCTTCCTTTAGGTTGTCCTTGTGGGACTGTGTGCACTTGAAGTTGATCTTTCCGAAGCTTGCCATATATCATCGTTTAGGAGAGTACAGAGGTTGGGTGAAGGGTGAAGGCTACAGGAAACTTAAGACTATGTTGCACCAATCAACCAAAAGAAAATGATAATTGCATGGACCTGTGGTAATGTTACGACATGTCTGTATCTCAGTCCAGTCTCACGTCAGGATGTGCGCTGGATGTGAAAACCCATACGCCGCATAAAGTAAAACTTACAGCTTAAGGCTGGGGTCGCACTAGAGACAAGTCTTTAAAATGTCTGAAGATAGCGCGGACAATTTTGTCTCAGAACTTGTTCGAGACAATTGAAATGTTGTCATTTGAGGTCGCACTATAGACACAATCATCAGAGATGTGAACTTAAGTAAACATAAGACCTCTCAGTGCAAGAGCACTCACGCATGCATATCATTTCCCGCTCATTTCGCGCTCAACGATCCGTCGCAATGAATCCAGTGGTAAACTGCCAGAAAAGCCGGCTTGTGCGAACATGGGTTCAAGTTGCGGCTGAAATGGCGCCAAAACTGTCCACGTTGCAACAAAGGTATTTTCATCAATTTGTTGATGATTTTCTCTTTGATTCCGCCTCCAGAATAACTGCCCTGGCCTATATCGGTCTTGCGCCTCGTTTAGGTTAGTTTGGTCCGAATCGATGTTAAAATAAAAGGGATAACTGGGATTCATGCTTATGTGACTGTGAAGACACACTGCACTACAAAGTTTGCGAGGAAAAGTGAAATGTGAACCAAAGAAAACTCAAGTTTTACAGAACTGACTGACAGGTTTATCACAAGAAAAGCAATTTTTGTTTGTTGTTCGCAAAAAGTCGTGCTACGAGGCAGGACGACGGCGCCTTTGAAGATTTGTCTCCGCGGACAAGTTTTTGTCCGCGTCGAGGCAAGTAGGTCGCACTTGGCGTGGCCAACTGATGACAGGAATTTGACGGATGTTTTGGTTATCTAAACAAACTTGTCTCAGTTTTGTCTCTAGTGCGACCCCAGCCTAATTTAGCAATTGTATGATGGAAATGGTACGTTTTCGTTATCGTTCTGGTTGGCAATTTTCTCCACAATTTTAATTACTTATACTGGAAATGCAACAAAAGATACAATCTATTTCTTTTCCGAAATTTTTCAAGCGCTAAATAATCGACTATATTTCGAACTAGTTACTTTTAAGCACTTAGAAGAAAATGGTAATTGCATGAACTTGTGGTAATGTTACGACATTTCTGTATCTCAGTCCAGTCTCACGTCAGGATGTGCGCTGGATGTGAAAACCCATACGCCCATAAAGTAAAACTTACAGGAAACTTTTGGCTATGTTGACCAATCAACCAAAAGAAAATGATAATTGCATGAACTTGTGGTAATGTTACGACATTTCTGTATCTCAGTCCAGTCTCACGTCAGGATGTGCGCTGGATGTGAAAACCCATACGCCGCATAAAGTAAAACGTACAGCTTAATTTAGCAATTGTACGATGGAAATGGTTTTCGATATCGTTCTGGTTGGCAATTTTCTCCACAATTTTAATTACTTATACTGGAAATGCAACAAAAGATACAATCTATTTCTTTTCCGAAATTTTTCAAGCGCCAAACAATCGACTATATTTCGAACTAGTTAATGCGTTCTAAAGAAACACTGAAACACAGGAACTCAGTCTGTCTGTATTCATCACAGTAGAATTTTCAGGAGAATCGATCCACTCGAGCACCAGATCTAAACTGAATTAAAGCAGTTTAATTGTTTGATTGTATCCTTGGCTGCTTGTCGCACTGTTATCATCCTCCAGCAGAAAAGAGTCGGGCTTAGAGACGAATTTAGGTAGACAAGAGTTAATGTAACGTTGAAAGCTATTTCATATTTGGCCGATCGCGACGTTGAGCCATATGACATGAGAATAAGCTGCACAATGATAAAAGGAATATAGCACGTAACTAATGCCAGCTGCACCCATAATACGCTAGAAACTGACTTCTTGTATCGTGCTATATTCAGTGGCACGTGTCTTCCGTTAGGTTGTCCTTGTGCGGCTGCGCGCACTTGAAGTTGATATTGTCGAAGCTTCTGATAAATCTTTGCATAGGAGAAGACAGTGGTTGTTAGGGAAAATAACATGAGACCAAAGCCTACAGTTAAAGCTTCACTAATACCCCAAAGGTATATCGATGCACATGATATTGCAATCAACCAAAAGCAAATAATAAATGCACGAACTCGTGGTAATGTTACAACATGTCTGTATCTTAGTCCAGATAACAGGGCTAGGAGTCTGTCCACGCTTATTGCGCTGGATGTGAAGATCGATACCAGACACAAAACAAAGCTTGAAGCGTTACATAGGATAGTTAGGTAGTAAATGACTTTCAAGTTCATTTCCGTTACAGAAGATAAGAGCAAAACGGCGTAGAGTGGTTGTGTAATAACTCCAACGCAAAGATCAGCTATCGCAAGACATCGTAACAGAAGTTTTGTTGGTGGATGAAGAGAAGTCTCTTTATGAAGGGCAACAAGGATCAGAGCATTGCCCAGTGATGCGGTGATGGATAGAAAAAGGTTCGAGGCTGAAAGAAATACGACCATGTCGGTTGGTAACGACGATTTGTTTGTTTCGTTCAGCTCGGTTGTCCTGAGTCCTTTGCTTACAGTGAAGTTCGACATTCTTGTTAAGGGACTACTTGCAAGTGTGTTGTGTTGGAAAAAACTTCCAATGGATGTGTTTTGTGGCAGAGGATTTTTGACATTTCCTTTACGGATATCTTTATTCAGCGTTTTTAGAATGGGCAACATTAAGTTAATGGTAAGTAAGTCAATAGTCAAGAGCAAATAAAAGTAGGAAGAACTGACAAAAGGAACACCTGCCTTTGGGCTTCAAAATGTTTTCTTTTTAACCTTCTTATAATCCGTAAAATATATATTTTTAATTTTACTTTTAAGATGCGGTGTTTTTGTTTTGCAGAAGTTATAGTCGTATTTTAATTATCACAGCACGTTCCTGAATATCTCACTATAGCCTGAACTTCAAAATGCTTTGCTGAATTGAGTTCAATTGACATCAATATATTGATCGTATTTGTATTCAGTCCGGAACTACTTAAGAAGCAATTTATTCCGGAATTAAAAAAAAGTTTTATTCAAACAAAACAAAATAAATAAAAATAATGAAATAAGCGTTATTTCCCTACCTTTGCGAACTTTTGACAAAAATAAAGTTCTAGTACTAGGCAATATGACAGGAAATGGCTAAGACTATAGTTTCTTTCAGTTTTCTAAACTTGACTTTGAAATTTCTTTGCGTAAATCGCTTTCTTTTGTGTTTACCCTGACGTTATTTTTTTTTTTTGATGTTCTAAACTTTCAGAGTTGGAATATTTTTCTTTTAATTTCATTCATTAACTGAAAAAGAATCACCGACAGCCCTAACGACTGGTCGAGAAGATCACGCTAAAGAAATCAATATTAATTTTAATTTCACAAAGCAGTAGAAAACCACCAAAATGGCTCAAAAATTTTCAAGGGGCTGATTCAGTCTTTGAACTACAAGCCTTTTTAAATGCAGTGGAAACAGCAGTGTCAAGCGACGAGGAAGAATGAAGGATAAAGTGCTAATACAAGTTGCAGCATTAAAAAAGCTCCTATTTTTGCAATGCTGGAAAAAACGTCGTAACCGTGGTGGAGGAAGTGGGTTAGGCCTTCCTTGTACAAGGCCTTGACAAGTTGCAAACCTTTTCTGCGTAGAAAGACCGCTGTTGCTGCAAATGCCTGTCTGGATACATCTTTTTTTGGTTGCCTATGTAGCGATAACGTTCTTCCTTCCGTAATATAACTTGCATTTTTACAATGGACTTGCCTCGCACACATTTGAGAACAGAACAACGGTGTGTCGACCTCACAATTCCAAATGATATCTTCACTTAAAAGAAACGACTCGTCTTCGATTTGAAAGAAAATCCCAACTCGACTGCTTTGAAAATTGCCGTCGTGGACAATATTTTGAGAACTACGCTAAACATCTTGCAAAGAAGAAGAAAGATAAGGGAGAATAAAGTATGAATGGAGTAGTTAACCAGCCCCCCAAAAAAGTGAACAAGAATGAAAATATAATTTAGGTAATTGATAGTAGATCAAATTAAAAGGATAAAAATATAAAAATATTTACAAAACAAGTACTTACCATTCTCTTGCATGTACTCCCTCTCTGTCTCCCAGAGTAATAACCTGACTTGAGCCCGCGATCTACTCAATCAACCAGTACTTCGTCAGCGATCAACTTTAAAAACACGCGACGGTCGATGAGCCATTAACTTCAGCCCGCAATATATTTACGTGATGGGTAGGTACTTAGTGTATTCATCATATAGTGGTTTGACGTAATCCAATATAGGATTATTTCTAAGAAGAGGAATACATAGCTCTACATGGCTATATATGACCCTACACAGCTATACATACACGTACATGGCCATACATAGCCCTCTATGGCTATAAATAGCCTTCCATGGCTATACAGAGCCCTACATGGCTATACATAGCCCTTCATGGCTAAACGCAGCCCTACAAGGCTATACATAGCACTACATGGCCATACATAGCCCTACATGGCTATACATAGCCCTACACAACTATACATACCCTACAGGGCTATACATAGCCCTACATGGCTGTACGCAGTCCTACATGGCTATACATAGCCCTACATGGCTATACATAGCCCTACACAACTATCCACAGCCCTACATAGCTATACATAGCCCTACACAACTATACATAGCCCTTCATGGCTACACATAGCCCTCCATGGCTATATATAGCCCTACATGACTATACATAGCCCTACATGGCCATGCGTAGCGCTACATGGCTATACACAGCCCTCCATGGCTATACATAGCCCTATGTGACTATACATAGCCCTACATGGCCATACACAGCCCTACATGGCTATACATAGCCCTACATGTCTATACATAGCCCTACACAACTTTACATAGCCCTACATGGCTATACATAGTCCTATAAAATTATACATAGCCCTACATGGCTATACATAGCCCTGCATGGCTATACAGAGCCCCGCATGGCTATACATAGCCCTACCTAACTATACATAGCCCTACATGGCTATACACAGTCCTACATGGCTATACATAGCCCTCCATGGCTATACATAGCCCAACATGACTGTACATAGCCCTACATGACTAGACATAGCACTACACAGCTATACATAGCCCTAAATGGCTATACACAGCCCTACATGGCTATACATAGCCCTACATGACTACACATAGCCCTGCATGACCATTCGTAGCCCAACATAACTATAGATAGCCCTATAGGCCTATACATAGCCCTACCTGGCTATACATAGCCCTACATGGCTATACACAGTCCTACATGGCTATACATAGCCTTCCATGGTTATACATAGCCCAACATGACTGTACATAGCCCTACATGACTAGACATAGCACTACACAGCTGTACATAGCCCTAAATGGCTATACACAGCCCTACATGGCTATACATAGCCCTACATGACTACACATAGCCCTGCATGACCATTCGTAGCCCAACACAACTATAGATAGCCCTATAGGCCTATACATAGCCCTACCTGGCTATACATAGCCCTACATGGCTATACATAGCCCTACATGGCTATACATAGCCCTACATGACTAGACATAGCACTACACAGCTATACATAGCCCTAAATGGCTATACACAGCCTTACATGGCTTTACATAGCCCTACATGACTACACATAGCCCTGCATGACCATTCGTAGCCCAACACAACTATAGATAGCCCTATAGGCCTATACATAGCCCTACCTGGCTATACATAGCCCTACATGGCTATACATAGCCCTACATGGCTATACATAGCCCTACATGACTAGACATAGCACTACACAGCTATACATAGCCCTAAATGGCTATACACAGCCCTACATGGCTATACATAGCCCTACATGACTACACATAGCCCTGCATGACCATTCGTAGCCCAACAAAACTATAGATAGCCCGATATGCCTATACATAGCCCTACCTGGCTATACATAGCCCTACATGGCTATACATAGCCCTACATGGCTATACAAAGCCCTATGTGAATATACATAGCCCTACATGGCTATACATAGCCTTACACAATAAAAATAGCTCTCCATGGCTGTACACAGGCCTGCATGGCTATACATAGCCCTACATGGCTATACATAGCCCTACATACCTATACATAGCCCTACATGGCTATACACAGCCCTCCATGGCCATACATAGCCCTAGATGGCTAGACATAGCCCTCCATGGCTATACACAGCCCTACGTGGCTATACATAGCCCTACATGACTATACATAGCACTACACAGCTATACATAACCCTAAATGGCTATACACAGCCCTACATGGCTATACATAGCCCTATATGGCTATACATAGCCCTACATGACTATATATAGCCCTACATGGCTGTACACAGCCTTACACAATTATACATAGCCCTCCATGGCTATACATAGCCATACATGACTATAGATAGCCCCACATGGCCATACATAGCCCTACATGGCTATACACAGCCGTACATGGCTATAAACAAATTTCCTCGATTGTGATTGGTTTAAGAACTCCTATTTTCCACTAATTCACTTGCCAAATTGTTATCGGACAGTTTGATATCAGTTTAATAAGGCAATCACGTTCAAAGTTGTAGTTTAAATCATCCAATCACAATTTGAGAGCGACATGAAACAATTTACGCCTCCTTTGTCGATCTTCTACATGTAATGTAAAGTTTCCCTTTCTTTTATAACTTGGCTGTTCTTCTTTTCTCGGAAATTGTAATTTTATGATTAATTGGTAATAAAACTTCGTCTTTTATATCAATTCTAATTTCCTCGTCATAATATTAGTTAACAGGCTTTCAGAATCCTCAATTGAGTTCGGGTTGGAAAAGGATCTATGTCAGTTAATTTTTTAAGCCGAACTATCTCAAGAACAGGCAATTGAAGAGTTCATAGAAATGTTTAACTTGTGATAGGTTGCTCTGATTGTTTAGAACTAATGCAGTGTGCGCAGTAA
Source organism: Micromussa lordhowensis (assembly GCA_964020085.1). NCBI lineage: Eukaryota > Metazoa > Cnidaria > Anthozoa > Scleractinia > Lobophylliidae > Micromussa > Micromussa lordhowensis. Next base: position 10,809 of record CAXHUQ010000608.1, on the reverse strand, counting down.
CTGACGCTGGTAATAATAAGACAGCACTTAAGTGCTCTAGACAATTCTATGGATGCCGACCAAGGACGGGAAATGGTCGAAGGTAATTACGTGAAGTTTTCCGAAGCATGGGACATTGTTGAAAGTAAACACGATCTACACACGATGCATTTAACTGATGAAGAACTGGAAGTCACAGAGAGTGTGATTACCGAGTTACAGGACCTTTTTGCAAGTTTCAAGTTTCAAGTTTATTCAGAAAATTTATAATTATAGAATATGATTTACCACTGCTCGCAGGTAGCTACAGCTATTCGAGGCGAGCAATGGTTTGACGCATAACATTAAGGCTTTGACATACGATACTAAGTAGAAAAATATTTACAATTACAATACAGATACAATTACAATTACCAATACAAAGTAAAATTAATTAATTAATTGTCATACAATACATTAAAATACATTGAATACAATACAGAAGGATAACGCGGATAAAATGAGGAGTTGAGTTCAGTTTATGGCATATTTAAAACTAGTAGATCAATATATTCATTGGCGTCCGTGAGTTTCTGAAGAAGCATATTGTGAATGTTACGTTTAAAATTCACTTTAGACATTTGGCGAGTTTCATTAGAAAAGTTATTCCAGATTCTGACGCCGTTTCTTGAAAAGGACATGTTCAGCTTGTCTAGTCTAGAGTATTCGAGAAAGAAGTTGCCTCTTATTGATGATCTTGTATTATGTGAATGAATATTATGTTGGTAAGTAAATAAATTACTTACTTGAGGTGGCGATATTTTATTTGAGACGTCATGCATTAAGATGGCAACTGACTTAAAGTAAAGAAGATCTAGAGGTAGTAAACTGGATGAAATGAAGCAGGGTATTGCATGAGTTTTATAATCACAAAAAAAACATGAGGCGAAGGGCACGTTTCTGTAGACGTAGGATTTTGTTTCTGTGAGTTTTATCTGCTCGGCCCCACGCAGTTATACCATATAATAAATAGGGTTGAATCAGCGATCTGTATATATGGTGCAAAGTATCAAGTGGTACGAAATGTCTTAACCTAGCGATAATACCAATCAATGTGCTTATTTTAGAGGCTATATGTAAAATATGATGTTTCCAGGAGAGATTCTCATCAATAAGCACGCCTAAGTATTTAACATAACTTTTACGTTCCAAAGATGTGTAAGAATTAGTATGATGATTGAATATTTTTAAATTAACTTCATATTTAACTTTTTTTTGCCTTGGTCGGAAAATAACGTAATTAGATTTTTTGATGTTTAGAGATAATTTGTTTGCTATTAGCCAGTCGTACAGCTTACAGAGCTCATCGTTAACTGTAGATTCCAGGGATTTTTTAAGTTTTTATCTGCATATAAAAGATTCGTGTCGTCTGCGAATAGATAAAACTTCATTTGGTTGCAACTGTTACAAATATCATTTATGTAAACAAGGAAGAGCAAAGGCCCTAAGACTGATCCTTGGGGAACCCCTGATAATACTGTCGCTTTCTTAGATATGTTCGAGGGGGCAATTCCAGTTATTTGCTTACGACTAGTAAGGTAGGAAGTAAACCAATCATTAACAATCCCGCGTATACCATAATGGTCAAGTTTCTTTAAAAGTATTGAGTGGTCGACTGTGTCAAAAGCTTTTCGAAGATCAATAAATATTCTCCGCAGGTGTATAGCTTTCTGTCCATATTAGTTTGGATTTGATTGGTGATTTCCAAAATAGCATGTTCAGTGGACCGCTTTTCGCGAAATCCATACTGTGAATCATAGAGAATACTGAACTTATCAAGAAATGATTTCAGGCGAGTATACATCATTTTTTGGAAGATTCGGTTGAAGACCGAAAGTAGTGATATGGGTCTGTAGTTGGACGGGTCAGATTCATCATTACCTTTGTGGACTGGGATAACTTTAGCAAGTTTTAATTTAGTGGGATATATTCCGTATTCGACCGACTTGTTGATTAGCACAGATAGGGGATGGCTAAGAATATATCTTGCAGATCGCAAGATGCGAATGGGGAAAGAATACAATCCATGAGCTTTGTTTAATGGAGTGTTCATAATTTCGGACTCAATTTCAGTTTGCGTTACTGGATTGAAAAAGAAAGAATCAGCATTACGTGATTTCGGAAGATAATCGAAAAATTCCTTTTGCGAGTTTGGCATTTTGGAAGCTAGGTTATGACCAATAGAGGAAAAATACTCATTCATAATGTCAGGAATTTCAGAAGAATTGAATAAAATTTGATCAGATCCCACGCGTTTGAGCGAGGTGATATTTTTGATAGCTTTACGTTTGCGACCTAAAAGATTGTTTATACCTTCCCAAGTCTTTTTGATGTTATTTAGGTAATCTTCGAAATAGTTGTGGAAAAAATTCCTTTTATTTTTTCGTGTAAGCATCAGTATTTTGTTACGATAAATTTTGTAGGTTTTACTGTCACCAGAATAATATAGTGAATTCTTGATCTTAATTGATCTTCTGATGCCTTTTGTTATCCAAGGTTTGTGATTTTTTCTTAAACTACGTTTAGAAATTGGCCTTAGTGGGGCGTGCCTATTGAGGAGCTTGTTTAGTTTATTGTGAAATGTAGAAAATGATTTGTTTATGTCTGTCTTATTACAAATTGCACCCATTACGTCAATTTCAGACAGCTCACTAAGGAACTTCGTTTCTGAGTAGTTTGAAAAGTCACGCGTTAACCGCTTAGATTTCACCTGATCACAGAGATCATGATTAGTAGGAAAGCTTAGTATACAAAATTGAGAAAAGTGGTCTGTTAGATCCGAGACTATGTTACCACTACAGATACTATATTCTAGACTGTTAATAAAGATGTTATCAATTAGTGAGTAAGAGTTATTGTGAACTCTTGTTGGTTTGTCAATTGTTGGAGTCAGGTTCAGGCTTTGGAAAGATAATATAAAATTTTGAGCGTGAGTACTAGTATGGATATGGAGAAGATTTATGTTAAAGTCACCGAATAATCTGTTTTCCAGGGGCGCTAAGCTTTTCCATTGTCGAATCAAAATATTCCTGAAAACGCTCAGGGGAATTATGCTGCCTATACAATACTCCACATATTATGTTTGCATTTTTGGGAAGATGCAATTAAATAAAAAGTGCCTGAAAGGCTTCATTATAACACCTCTCTATTATTTGCCAACACCTCCAGCTGCAAGACAGGCGTTGGCAGGTATTCAAAATTATAATGCAAAATCGAAGGATTAAAATCTAAGTTCTCAGTCGAGCTGTTTATTCTTGTTTCTGTTACGCCAATGATATTAAAATGAAAGTCTAGTTCATCTAATAAATGAGTTTGAAAATTTTCTAAATTACTTTTTAGGCTGCGGATATTTGTGTGAATAAACGAAATATTAGAACCTGGACTAAAACTAGTAGCAAACTTATTTTTTTGATCACAGAAACTGTGAGGAGAGAAATATTTACATCTTGTATTAGAATAACGATTAAAATCCAGCGCTTAAAATGCAGTGAATACAGAACTCAGTTAGATCAGAAATTGTTGCGCGAGAGAACACATTACGTCATGAATCAGAAATGAAGGAGCGCGCGGAAAGGGAGAGAAAAGCAGAAAAAGCACTAATAATGATGCGCACGAAAGCGCAAACAGTTTTTGACACTATATGTGATAATACAAAGCATTTTCTTGATAATAACATTGCTTCACATACTCTAGAAAGGTCGCTTAAACAGATGGAAGATGCATATGCCGAGTGCAAAAGTGCGAACGATGACGTTTGCAGCCCAAATACAATGCCGACTCGATGATATGACTGAAAAGCTCACGTGGCGAATCGGTCCAAAAGATGATAAAGTAGCGAAGAGAGAGACTTGCACGTCCTCCAACCTTCCGTTAGAAAAAATAAAATTGCCGCGATTTGAGGGAGAAATTCGCGCTTATCCACAATTCAAACGAGACTTTGAAAAACAAATCATGCCGCATCTCCAAAGAGACGATGTGTCCTACGTACTACGTTCATGCTTAGGTAGCGATCCTGCGACTTTCGTTAAAAGCATTGACGACGATATCAGTGAAATGTGGAAAAGGCTAGATGAGAAGTATGGAGATCCAGCAAAGTTGCTGATGTCATCATTGACGGAATACGGAGAACAAGAATTATAAGAGAAGGAAAAGAGAAGAGATTTGTTGAGTTCGTAAAGATCGTTGAAGATGGCTACAGAGATCTAAAAAGGCTCGGTCTAGAATCGGAGATAACCACAACAAGCTCTGTCAGTATCATAGAAAAGAAAATACCGGCAGACATTCTACGTAAATGGGCTGAGGTTGTGAGCGCTGATAACAGTAAAGTTGATAAAACTATAAATTTCTATCGCGTCTTAAATTCCTACGCAGCCAACGTGGAGCCATAGAGTATGACACGGCCTCACTAAGAGTACCAGTCGCTTCAGTGAAAGCCGTAATTCACCAGACAACTGCCAAATCGATATGAAGGCCAAAGAATGACGCAAGGTAAATGCTTAATTCATGAGGGTGGTAAGCATTCCACTGAGGAATGTAAAGTCTACTCGTCGAAGTCTCTTGACGAAAAGAAGACGCTGCTGAAAGAGAAAAATGCTTGCTGGTCTTGTCTTAAGGTCGGACATCAGTCTCGTGTATGCAGAGCGAATAAAATATGCAACATAAAAGACTTTCCACTGACACAGCATCCGCCTCTGCACGAAGAAAGACAGATACCAAACATGTCTAGCGCCTCTGGGCCAACGAACGTTTGTAGCAATACAGAGACTGACACCTGCTTGCTATAAGTGCAGAAGATCAAAACCAAAAGGGGAACGGTGAACGTAAAGAGGGACGCAGCTTCTCTATGTTTCGTTACGAATTCCAAAGCCAAAGAACAAAATCTTAAGGGAAAGAAAGTAGATTTACCGGTCATAAAGATCGGAGCCCAGGATGAGAACATTGATACGATGAAATATATACTACAAGACCACAGAACGTTGAACACCTTCTGTTACTCCAGAATCGATTTGGTCTTTGTATCGGAGGAACACACCCGTCGATAACAGACGAAATTAAAAAAAACATGATCTCAGTTACGCTCGAGTGCAGCATGTAATAAAAGTAGAAGACTTCTACAACATAGAAAATCTTGGCGTTGAATGTGTTCCGCGTTGTAGAAGCTGCAAATGCGGATATTGTGCTGTCGGAAGTAAAAACTACAACATCAAAGAGGAAGAGGAAGTCGAGCTTATTGAGAAAAACAGGAAGTTTGACGCTCAAAACAATAGATGGCTCGCGGAGTATCCATAGATTAAAGATCCGGCCCATCTTCCTGACAATAGACGAGTAGCTCTAGGCATGCTGTATTCTACTGAGCGTAGACTTCGAAAGAATACCCAACATGCAACTGTATACGATAACCAAGTTCGAGATATGGTACAACGAGCGGTTGCTCGTATACTCATCAACGAGGAACTTAGCAATTACAAAGGTCCTATCCATTACATTTCGCACCACGAGGTTCTAAATCTACTCCCGTTAGAATCGTGTTTAACAGTAGCGCAAACTACATGGGTCACGTAGTTAATGAGTACTGGGCAAAGGGGCCAGACTTGCTCAACCTTCTGCTCGGAATACTTGTGCGATTTCGTGAAAATGAAGTAGCTTTCATAGGTGACATCAAGAAGATGTACCATACCGTTAAAACAACAGTACTAGATCAACACACGCACCGTTTATGAAGGGGCATGGTCACCAACAGAGCACCCGACACCTATGTGATACAAAGGGCCGATTATTTAAACAAAGTTTAGACAACGTTAATGAAAGTCATCGTCTAACCCACGTTTAAACCACGAGTACCGATTATTTAAACGTTGTTTTTCCATAACAGTGTTTAGACAATGTCTACGCACCGACTAAGGAACAATGGTAAGTTAGACCTACTTAAAGGTAGGTTTAAACTCTGTTTAACAAAGTTTTCATGGTCCTCCATTTTGAAATGGAGGGACCTATGCGCTACAAACAGTTAAGAGACTACGCCAATCGACATAATGTACATGTTCGGCGAGTTCGCCGCCTTAGAGGATAGATTTAACCCAAGAGGAATACGACGACGAAGACTTTCGATTGCGTTTTCGTCTTAGGAAGGACTCGGTTAGTGACCTCGCAAAAATTTTGGATACTGAAGATCTTCAACATCAAACAAGAAGAGATCTGCTGCTTACACCAATGCAGCAGGTGCTAATTGCTTTAAGACGATTTAAGAGCCGCCCTCTATAAATATCAACTATCATCGTTTGGACGAGAAAAAATGAAATTTCTCAAACTTTCTCAGATGAATGGTCTAGATAAGTGATTCACAAAAATATAACCTTCAGTTCAATTCGATTTGTATTTTAGCGCTGGGGCGACCATCTTGTGTTTGCCGCTCTGAGAGGGCTTTCAGCGGCCATTTTAGGGCACATTTTGAACAATTTGCCATACAAATAAAACGTTATAAATCCAGATAAAAACCCATTATTCGAGACAAGCAAATGTTCCTTGTTACGTTGAGGGGCTGTTTTAGGAATTTAATCGACATCTGAATTTTTTCGAGATTTTTACATTTCTTCCCTTTCGAGTTACTCTTGAAGCGCCTTAAAAATGGCGAAATTTAAAAGAAAATATCGCCAAAAGTACATCAATTGAGATCCCAAAACTACACTCCACTTAAAGAGCAATGTCTCACGTGTAAACATATGCAATAAAAATTTGGGGCAGTTAAAACTGTAAAATGTTAGAAGAAGAAGTCTAAGGTGTGCTTTTGTCAACAAACACCGCCGTCCTAATTAGCATAATAACGTGAAAATAACGATGCACGAAGAAAATAATGATATGTTCCACTTACCTCGCGACATGTCGACAACTGGATGTTCCACGATACCTTATGTTATATTATCAGTAGGTTTCAGCCGCATTTTCGATGCTTAGTAAACGAAATCACTCTGACACATTCCATCGGTTAAACTGATTTCAACTCCGCGAAGCCCGCCTCATAACATCTTTCGCCTCATAATCGCCGTTTGCAAGACGTTTAACAATTTGCTGAGATCCTAACTGTCCCAAAAGTCTGTCAGCAGCGTTTAAATCCTCCTCTTAATCGATAATTCTCGTCAAGAAACTCGTTTAAGTTCAGTTCTGTTTCGATCTGTTGTCATTATTCCACAGATTGCGTTACACATAACAAGTGCACATTTCAACTGGCAGGGGTAGGGTGGGTAGCAAATGAAACTGAAACCGGCTTTAAAAGCCATTTTACGTATTTCAGTGGCTAAACTAGTAATCAGCTTTCTCACGGAATTATTTGAACATGAGCTACTGTTTGGAAAATTTGAGTCATTCTGTAGGTTATTTATTTTTTTCGTGGTCGTGGTGGGGGGGGGGGGGGGGTGTACAGTGTCTGGTCAAGTAACCTCTTGATCACTATTGTCAGTTCATCAGTGAGTCACTGTTAGGGGTTTTCAGGATACTCGCTATTTGGGTACAATATACGAAGGTGAGGGAAAAAATTAATGGGGTAGAGGATGTTTAGATCAGATGAAGCGGGACATTGAGTAGCAAATCGTTAAGCTGGAATGAACAGGGTACGGGATATTTAGGCCAGAGATTAATAGGTTATGGGATACACAGAACCCCCCTCCCCCTCTTGTAATGGAGCCTCAACAATGATCTGCTTTTTAGGGTAAAATAAATGTTTGCCAACTGCTATAAGCATTTATTCAGGACTTTTAGTAGTTATATCACGGTGGAACGGTCAGAACTTCATGCTAGCCCACATATCCATATAGGACATAACCATATATGGATATATATGGATAAGACAATATGGGAGTGTGCTCTATATGTGGGCTAGCATGAAGTTCTTGCCCGGTGGAACTGATATGAAAGTTTGGGGTCCGAGTTTAGGTAACGCACTTCCTTATTAGTAATTTCTAAGCTCATGCTCGTTACCCTGAATAAATAGATAAAGACGGAGCTAGAAAAATAAACAGAATTTAATTTTCCCAAATACTGTACCGTTTAAATCAAATTCTTACATGACACCCTTTAAATTGTGTTTGTGCAAACAGATTGAGGCGCAGTCAACATACCACACTCATGATATCGGTAAACAAATATCTCAAGCTCATTGACAGCTTTTAGTTTTTGGCAAGAGTTTGAATATACTACAAGTAAAATACAAATAGATTTCCAATAAAAACCCCGTACTTGTTTTTTTCTTCTGCCTTATACTTTTGTCTTTCGCTGCCTGAAATGCCATCCTGTTGCGAAGGGAACACGCTGCCAAATAGTGCGCAAGAGGTAACGGTAAGCGTCGTTTTATTGAAACTCCTTGTATTTTCTTAGCCGTTCCACTTTTGCATCTCATAAGGAAATGCTCAGAAAATTACTGAAAGGGCTTCTGTTTTTTTTTGTGGACACACGGTCTGTGCATCCTGTAAGGCATGGTTTAGATGCCAGGCGCGCGCTTGGGTTGGAACTGACCTACAATGTAATCAACTACGCTACCAAGCACGCGACTTCTTGTTGTGACCGAATCATTTTCACAGTAAAATTACGATCCTGTACTAACACCAGGAACACCAAAAAAGCAGTTTATGCCTGACCAGTAACTGTTAACGGATTCCAGCTGAAAAACTAGGTGTTATCGTATGTGTGAAGAAAAAATCATACTGAGATTTAACTGCACAGGGCATAATGCGCGCTCAAAACAAGTGCAATGTTTGACTTACTGGAGAGATGACAGGAAAAAATGTAACGGGCACCTTTAAAGTTTTACAACTAAACCTATGATTGGAAGAGGTGGCGCGGCCTAGTGGTCTTGGTTCAAATCCTTCACCTTACCACTCTCTGGATATTTGTTCTCAGTAGTCCCGACTTCAACTCCTCGACCGCGTTGTGTAAATAGCCAACTGGCCAGTCTCCCACCAGTTGGGATTCTTAACAATTTATGTTCTATTTCAACATGTTCTATCTTTGTGGATTCCAATAACTCTTGCTAATATCTGCTTTTTCCACGTTTTCCTAATCTGCGAAAATACATTTTACTGACCCTGTCCCACCCGTAGGTGATCCGTCAAAAAGATGCGCCGGTCAGCCGCTAATATCGTTCAGTTCTGTGATGGAGCACAGCTCCATGTCTGCACAAGACTACTTATCAACTCTATGTAGGGCGCTTTACGCGATCTAGGGACGCTGCAAACATCTAGATCAAAATACTCGCATATCAGGTGAAGTATGTTGACGCTTAGCTTTTTAAAGCCATTAGATGCGTTTAAGGCACACAAGTTGAACGAGTCATAAACAATTGGATGACTTAACTGACACTTTTCAAGAATATCTGCTCGGGTTGATGAATACGCAGCTTCATCCTCAGCGGCTGTTATGTCTTCTTCGAGGATCTCCTCCCGTCTGTTTTTTGGCTTTGCAGCCATTCTGGAGAAGGATTGAACCTGCTGAGGAGTCAGGAACACATCTAAGGTGAACCGGCTACTTCCGTCCTCATCTTTTGCGTACCTCATCTCTTGTGCTACAGTAACTGCTTCGACTTTATGGCCCGTCTCCTGACCTAAGAAAAACTTTTCTTCGAAAAGCCACGTGTAGTCGCAGAAAATTTTGCTCTGAGTTTTTCACTCAAATTTCTGAGCATTTTCGTGCATATTTCAGTCTCCACTGATCCGAGCACTCTGATCTGGAAATCATTGGAAAGATCTTTCCCTCTTGCAGAAGTTGAGTATAAATTATTATTATGTATTTGATTATTATATTATTATTATTATTATTATTATTATTATTATTATTATTATTATTATGCAATTTTAGTCAAAGGTGAGACGTCAGAAGTGGAACAAAGGCCAGGGCTCGTCACGGGCGGTTAGCAGCGGCACTGGAGTCTATGAGCTAAAGACATTTTTGACATGGGGCCGGCTAAGGGCTCAGTGAGGGTCTAGGAAAGCCAAATAAAAAAATATGCTGCGACAGTGTCCAACAACTCGACCTGTAGGCCCAGCCTGTAGGTTAATCAGTAATATGGTTTAACCATACCTTGAAGCTGTGTCCACTGTGCAATCTTAAACGAGTTAGTTCATGAGAATCTTTGGTTAAAAGGAGGATTTTAAAGGCTGCTAACAGACTTGTGAATCAGTAGGCATTTTAGCAAATATTAACAACTTGAAAATGGTTTTGACGAGGCGAAAGACACGTTATATTGATAAATGACTATGTTCTCTGACGCGGGCCGCCGACATAAATTTCGTGTATCTTGTTAATTAATTTTTTACCTAAATAACCAGTTTCCCAAAAACCCCTAATTAACAGGGCATCATTAATGAACTGATTAACCTGAGCAATAGATAATATACAGATCATTGTCTCTTGACCTGATACTGGCTATCTTGTTCTTTTTAATACAATTCGCGTCCAGCCACTCCCCCCCCCCCCCCCCACTACCCTCCATCGACCACAAAAAAATGACGCAAATTTCCAAGCAGTAGCTCATAATCAAATCATTCCGTGAGAAAGCTGATTACTAGTTTAGCCACTGAAATACGTAAAATGGCTTTAAAGCCAGTTACATTTTCATTTCCTACCTCCCCCCCCCCCACCCCTCTCTCTATCCCTACCAGTTGAAATGTGCACTTGTTATGTGTAACGCAATCTGTGGAATAATGACAACAGATCGAAACAGAACTGAACTTAAACGAGTTCTTGACGAGAATTATCGATTAAGAGGAGGATTTAAAGGCTGCTGACAGACTTTTGGGACAGTTA
>CAXHUQ010000607.1:0-93546 GCA_964020085.1 Micromussa lordhowensis | reverse complement strand
ACAGCTGCCGCGGCCTAGAAACCTAACCTGTTCGGGCGACTTCCCACGGCTCGCCTAACTACGTAAACAAAACAAAACAATGCGGCGGTAACCTCGTGTACCTTTGTGTACATTTGGCACGCACACACACGAGACAGACAAAGCCAATCTATTTATCGAATGCCTTTTAATACAATTAGTCCGACCACAGCTTAAGATGATTTCTGCACACAACATTCCAGCAACAAGGGCAAAAATTAAGTTACCAGAAAAAAAACCTCGTGGCACGTTATTGTTTTGAAGCCAGTTCATAAGAACTCGTCGAGAATTAAGCTCTCAAGCTGACCCCGCCAGAGAAAATTGAACTTGAAGTTGTCCATATTTCGCTCAACAGACGTTTCGCTTCAGTGAAAAACACAATAACGCAGGCTTTAAGCATTCTTTCTTACGATGTTTGACGTTTAGTTTCTCGAGAACGCTTGAGAATTTAATCGAGGGGGTCGCTGAGAGAAGTAAACTAAAGTGAGTTGTTTTTTATAGTCTTCCAAAGGTTACTGTGCTAAGACAAACCCGATTATTCCAGAACCTATGTCATTTACTTTACTTTAATTACCACCTACAATACAGCCGGCTTCCGAGCTTAGAATTATTAGCCAGAGAAAACTAGCATTGTGTTCTGCAACAACGAAAACTAAGACAGCCGACCTTCGTTCTCTTTCTCTTGTTTGGCCAGCCAATTTCTCTGACAGCCTGCACTAAGTCCGTACTCTCAGCTAACAAGTTTTGTTTTCAAAAGATCCAAAATCCTATTCCTAGCCACCACATCGCTGTGCTCCATGCGATGCGATGGTCCGCGCGCCCGCAAAGTCCGCTCCGTTCCCTGCTTTCCCTTCCCCCGAAAAAAACATGGCCGACCACAACACGACTTTCGCCCCTTATACAGCCGCATGGCCCGCTGCCTCTCAGTCAACCGCTCTTGCCACAAGCTCCTGACACGCACTACAACATGTCCTGGCCACAGACCCGCAGGCCATCGCAATCGCACGCAAAACAACCCATCGATCTATCGAGCAGAAAATGCATTATTCATGAGGCACCAACACATTTTTCGACGGGCAACCCAGCCCCAAACTCACACACATTTAAAACCTAAGTCCCAAAGCAACCGCCTTGCCCACAACTTGCACAAAGCAGCGCCCCGCTGGACGCCGCCAAACTCGCTTTGCACAAGTTCAAAGCAAGAAAACTGCCTTGCAACTTGCCGCCTGGATCAACCTGATCTCGCTCGACAACTTTAACCTCCAGCGCCCAAAACAGCGCTATTGTACACAGCGAGGCTCAGAGCACCCCTCAGTTCTTCGAAGGATGCTCTTGACTTACGGGCATCCGGACTTAACGATGTCCTTCAACCACCAGGCGGCCGCACTGACCTGCAAAGCAAGCCCGACAATTTATTTTCATCGCAAAAACAAAAACACAACACGGACCTACTTTTCGCAACACTTCCCGCCACTTCTACGTCACCGACACGTCACTGCCTGCTTGGTATTCTAAACATGGCTGCCTTCGTAAACAAAGCATTTCAAGCCTGCACTGTCTGCTGAGGACGCTTGTAAAAGCCTAGAAGCTCGATATGGTACGGATTTCCGGCTTTTAAACGCTCTGTCCAAGCCTAAAGGTACTACTCTGTTAAACAGCCGAACTTATTTTGTTTGCTTGGCTTGCATATGTGTACACTTTCCAATGACCGCAAGAGATTTTCGACCACCCTTGAGCATCACGGCACGGATTAAGCAACCAAGTTGTGTAATCTAAACAAATTATCTCAACCCTAATCTCAAATTCTCAACCCTAACCTTTAACAATAACCCTAGATCCTCAACCCTAGCCGGTTTTAAGGGTTCATAATCAACTTGGTCTGGAAAGTAAATACAATGCGGCACGAATCGTACACTTAATTAGATTAAACTTCGCAGGACACAGTGAACGCGACACGAATTCAGCAACATTGTTAATTCAGTCAATATTGAACCATGTTTTGATTTTAAACGCTCTTTCGAAGCTAACATATATCAACAACACTATTCTCCTGAAATGCACCATGCAGTGCTCAAGCTTAATGCTGTGTTTCAGATCGAAAATTCCTTTGTTTGCTGTCATATTTTACAATGTCCGATGATTGAAAACATGACAGCATTTAAAGAGTTCCTTGTAAATCGTAATTCAGTGAATATCGAGCGCTTTTCGAGCTTCAAACGCTCCTTCGAAACTTAGAATAATAACAAACTGTCCTGTTAAAGTTTTGCCATGCACAGCGCAAAACTAAGGCGGTGTTTAAGATAGGAAATTCTTTTGTTTGGTGTATATATAAATTATTCCGTTTCCGGAAGAAGTGTCGTACGCGTTCGTGTTGAAAACATTCTTGCGCTTAGACTTGGCGAAAAAAAACAATATATTAATCCCTTTATTCTACATTTTCGTTAGAGCTATTTCTGCATTTCTTAGTGAATAAAAAGTAAGTTCACTTACCAAAGATAGGGAATACTGAAGCCAATCTTTCTCGCCACCTCGCGACTCGTGTTTCCACCGCTTTTCGGCTCTCTGTCTGGCCACTCTCACACGGAGAAAAGTCAAGAAGAAACTCTGGGACCAGTGTAGCAATCCGTACTTTAGGCAGCAGGGAATGCGCTCTGTCAAAATGAAAAACAGCTCAGATTAATCGATTTGTTACTCCCAATTTCATAGATGGAGAGCAACTCACAGAATTCTTACCTCAATCGATCTTTTGGACTTCGCTTGCTTGAATACCAGTCGATAATTCAGCACTGTTCAGGCGCTGTGGAAAAAGATTACTGTATTTTAGAACTTCTGTCAATAAAGCACATAGAGCGAGTGACATCGTGGACACTGAGTCACGAATCTCATAGTATTTAATATTTCAATTTACCTTCTAGAGCTGGCTTGAGAAGAATACAAATGCTTTCAAAACTAATATTAACAATGCCGAAACGTGGCCGAGTTTGGTTGTTATACACGAACATGATACCGCCAAATCCAACCAATAAGAAGCTCAGACATCTGTAACGTGAACCTGAGTTATGTCACAGCAGCACGTATTGCGCAAAACTTCTGTGACAAAAGCAGTTGATGTCGAGAAATGATGCTAGCTGCCAAACAACCAAGCACTGTGATTATGAGATTCACTGTTTCGTTTATTAAGTTGTTGAACTGTTATTTCTCTGCCAAATAATATGAAAAACAAATCTAGCAAAGGAAATAATCCGCAAGTGAAATTCCCACGCATGTGCGCGTCTGATCGCCTGGATTCCGCGCGAAAAGTGTTCTGGTAATGGCAACCAGAAAATCCAGTTTTTCATCGAAGCTGCAATGAAAACTGCAATATTTAGGTGTTTTATGTTCTGTTGATATGTCGAACTCGTACGTTAAAGAGTCCCAGCGTCTTTGGTGTAAAGTAACATTGCCTAATAAAGAGTTAAAGTTAACCGCGCGAAAAACACAAATGACACATGCAAAACACAGTGTGGTGCAGCGCTGAGATGCGCATCAAAACAGCCTAGAAGAAGTTGGAAAATGCCTCGATGAATTTTCTTCTTCCGAATGTCAACGCAGAATTTAAAGTACTACAATGTATTTGTATATTTTATGCACTAGCACTGCCTGCAGCCTAGAAAACGTAAAACTCTTAACCTAGGAATACTTGAATCAGGCGAAAAACCGCCTTGTCACGCAATGCTACGCAATACTCACAGACAAGTAGACGTGCAACGACACATCAAACGATGCTGGTTTTAATTACAGGAGGCAAAGTATGTGAACACGTCAATTGTATGAATGCCTAAACGGCTATGCCAACTCAAATCTTACCTCAACATCAAACGAGGGGAGCCTTTTTGACTTAGAGTAGGAACGCCTGTGCCAATTTAAAAACGGAAAGCACCAGTGTGTTGCTAGACTCGAGTTATGTCTTGGCTCCAAGTTTCGCGTTCTGTAACCATATATTACGGCTGTTTTTACTGTAGAAATGCAAATGGCTCAAACGAGGGGAGCCTTTTTGACTTAGAGTAGGAACGCCTGTGCCAATCTAAAAACGGAAAGCACCAGTGTGTTGCTAGACTCGAGTTATGTCTTGGCTCCAAGTTTCACGTTCTGTAACCATATATTACGGCTGTTTTTACTGTAGAAATGCAAATGGCTCAAACGAGGGGAGCCTTTTTGACTTAGAGTAGGAACGCCTGTGCCAATCTAAAAACGGAAAGCACCAGTGTGTTGCTAGACTCGAGTTATGTCTTGGCTCCAAGTTTCGCGTTCTGTAACCATATATTACGGCTGTTTTTACTGTAGAAATGCAAATGGCTCAAACGAGGGGAGCCTTTTTGACTTAGAGTAGGAACGCCTGCGTCAATTTAAAAACGGTTTGCACCAATATGTTGCCAGACACGAGTTATGTGTTGGCGCCAAGTTTCGCGGTCTGTTACCATGGTTACGGGTGTTTTTACTGTAGAAATGCAAATGGGCTCTAAACTAAACAAAAGGAACGCCTGCGTCAATTTAAAAACGGTTTGCACCAATATGTTGCCAGACACGAGTTATGTGTTGGCGCCAAGTTTCGCGGTCTGTTACCATGGTTACGGGTGTTTTTACTGTAGAAATGCAAATGGGCGTCGGCCGGTGCTCTAAACTAAACAAAAGGAACGCCTGCGTCAATTTAAAAACGGTTTGCACCAATATGTTGCCAGACACGAGTTATGTGTTGGCGCCAAGTTTCGCGGTCTGTAACCATAGTTACGGCTGTTTTTACTGTAGAAACGCAAATGGATCAAACGAGGGGAGCCTTTTTGACTTAGAGTAGGATTTGACTTAGAGTAAGAACGCCTGTGCCAATCTAAAAACGGAAAGCACCAGTGTGTTGCTAGACTCGAGTTATGTCTTGGCTCCAAGTTTCGCGTTCTGTAACCATAATTACGGCTGTTTTTACTGTAGAAACGCAAATAGCTCAAACGAGGGGAGCCTTTTTGAACGAGGGGAGCCTTTTTGACTTAGAGTAGGAACGCCTGTGCCAATTTAAAAACGGAAAGCACCAGTGTGTTGCCAGAGTCGAGTTATGTCTTGGCTCCAAGTTTCGCATTCTGTAACCATAGTTACGGCTGTTTTTACTGTAGAAATGCAAATGGCTCAAACGAGGGGAGCCTTTTTGACTTAGAGTAGGAACGCCTGCGTCAATTTAAAAACGGTTTGCACCAATATGTTGCCAGACACGAGTTATGTGTTGGCGCCAAGTTTCGCGGTCTGTTACCATGGTTACGGGTGTTTTTACTGTAGAAATGCAAATGGGCTCTAAACTAAACAAAAGGAACGCCTGCGTCAATTTAAAAACGGTTTGCACCAATATGTTGCCAGACACGAGTTATGTGTTGGCGCCAAGTTTCGCGGTCTGTTACCATGGTTACGGGTGTTTTTACTGTAGAAATGCAAATGGGCGTCGGCCGGTGCTCTAAACTAAACAAAAGGAACGCCTGCGTCAATTTAAAAACGGTTTGCACCAATATGTTGCCAGACACGAGTTATGTGTTGGCGCCAAGTTTCGCGGTCTGTAACCATAGTTACGGCTGTTTTTACTGTAGAAACGCAAATGGATCAAACGAGGGGAGCCTTTTTGACTTAGAGTAGGATTTGACTTAGAGTAAGAACGCCTGTGCCAATCTAAAAACGGAAAGCACCAGTGTGTTGCTAGACTCGAGTTATGTCTTGGCTCCAAGTTTCGCGTTCTGTAACCATAATTACGGCTGTTTTTACTGTAGAAACGCAAATAGCTCAAACGAGGGGAGCCTTTTTGAATGAGGGGAGCCTTTTTGACTTAGAGTAGGAACGCCTGTACCAATTTAAAAACGGAAAGAACCAGTGTGTTGCCAGAGTCGAGTTATGTCTTGGCTCCAAGTTTCGCATTCTGTAACCATAGTTACGGCTGTTTTTACTGTAGAAATGCAAATGGCTCAAACGAGGGGAGCCTTTTTGACTTAGACTAGGAACGCCTGCGTCAATTTAAAAACGGTTTGCACCAATATGTTGCCAGACTTGAGTTATGTGTTGGCGCCAAGTTTCGCGGTCTGTTACCATGGTTACGGGTGTTTTTACTGTAGAAACGCAAATGGGCTCTAAACTAAACAAAAGGAACGCCTGCGTTAATTTAAAAACGGTTTGCACCAATATGTTGCCAGACCCGAGTTATGTGTTGGCGCCAAGTTTCGCGGTCTGTTACCATGGTTACGGGTGTTTTTACTGTAGAAATGCAAATGGGCGTCGGCCGGTGCTCTAAACTAAACAAAAGGAACGCCTGCGTCAATTTAAAAACGGTTTGCACCAATATGTTGCCAGACACGAGTTATGTGTTGGCGCCAAGTTTCGCGGTCTGTAACCATAGTTACGGCTGTTTTTACTGTAGAAACGCAAATGGATCAAACGAGGGGAGCCTTTTTGACTTAGAGTAGGATTTGACTTAGAGTAAGAACGCCTGTGCCAATCTAAAAACGGAAAGCACCAGTGTGTTGCTAGACTCGAGTTATGTCTTGGCTCCAAGTTTCGCGTTCTGTAACCATAATTACGGCTGTTTTTACTGTAGAAACGCAAATAGCTCAAACGAGGGGAGCCTTTTTGAACGAGGGGAGCCTTTTTGACTTAGAGTAGGAACGCCTGTGCCAATTTAAAAACGGAAAGCACCAGTGTGTTGCCAGAGTCGAGTTATGTCTTGGCTCCAAGTTTCGCATTCTGTAACCATAGTTACGGCTGTTTTTACTGTAGAAATGCAAATGGCTCAAACGAGGGGAGCCTTTTTGACTTAGAGTAGGAACGCCTGCGTCAATTTAAAAACGGTTTGCACCAATATGTTGCCAGACTCGAGTTATGTGTTGGCGCCAAGTTTCGCGGTCTGTTACCATGGTTACGGGTGTTTTTACTGTAGAAACGCAAATGGGCTCTAAACTAAACAAAAGGAACGCCTGCGTCAATTTAAAAACGGTTTGCACCAATATGTTGCCAGACCCGAGTTATGAGTTGGCGCCAAGTTTCGCGGTCTGTTACCATGGTTACGGGTGTTTTTACTGTAGAAATGCAAATGGGCGTCGGCCGGTGCTCTATACTAAACAAAAGGAACGCCTGCGTCAATTTAAAAACGGTTTGCACCAATATGTTGCCAGAGACGAGTTATGTGTTGGCGCCAAGTTTCGCGGTCTGTTACCATGGTTACGGGTGTTTTTACTGTAGAAATGCAAATGGGCTCTAAACTAAACAAAAGGAACGCCTGCGTCAATTTAAAAACGGTTTGCACCAATATGTTGCCAGACACGAGTTATGTGTTGGCGCCAAGTTTCGCGGTCTGTTACCATGGTTACGGGTGTTTTTACTGTAGAAATGCAAATGGGCGTCGGCCGGTGCACTAAACTAAACAAAAGGAACGCCTGCGTTAATTTAAAAACGGTTTGCACCAATATGTTGCCAGACACGAGTTATGTGTTGGCGCCAAGTTTCGCGGTCTGTTACCATGGTTACGGGTGTTTTTACTGTAGAAATGCAAATGGGCGTCGGCCAGTGCTCTAGACTAAACAGTAGGAACGCCTGGGTCGATTTGAAAATGGTTTGCACCAATATGTGGCCAGAGTCGAGTTATGTGTTGGCGCCAAGTTTCGCGGTCTGTTACCATGGTTACGGGTGTTTTTACCGTAGAAATGCAATTGGGCGTCGGCCGGTGCTCTAGACTAAACAGTAGGAACGCCTGGGTCGATTTGAAAACGGTTTGCACCAATATGTAGCCGGACTCGAGTTATGTGTTGGCGCCAAGTTTCGCGGTCTGTTACCATGGTTGCGAGTGTTTTTACTGTAGAAATGCAATTGGGCGTCGGCCGGTGCTCTAGACTAAACAGTAGGAACGCCTGCGTCAATTTGTAAACGGTTTGCACCAATATGTTGCCAGACTCGAGTTATGTGTTGGCGCCAAGTTTCGCGGTCTGTTACCATGGTTACGGGTGTTTTTACCGTAGAAATGCAATTGGGCGTCGGCCGGTGCTCTAGACTAAACAGTAGGAACGCCTGGGTCGATTTGAAAACGGTTTGCACCAATATGTTGCCAGTATCGAGTTATGTGTTGGTGCCAAGTTTCGCGGTCTGTTACCATGGTTACGGGTGTTTTTACCGTAGAAATGCAATTGGGCGTCGGCCGGTGCTCTAGACTAAACAGTAGGAATGCCTGGGTCGATTTGAAAACGGTTTGCACCAATATGTTGCCAGTATCGAGTTATGTGTTGGTGCCAAGTTTCGCGGTCTGTTACCATGGTTACGGGTGTTTTTACCGTAGAAATGCAATTGGGCGTCGGCCGGTGCTCTAGACTAAACAGTAGGAACGCCTGCGTCGATTTGAAAACGGTTTGCACCAATATGTTGCCAGGCTGGAGTTCTGTGTTGGCGCCAAGTCTGTGGCAGAGAAGCGATCGTTAGGGGCCATTCAGTGACCAAAACAAGCTCATGTACAGTGAAGTGAAGTTTAATCACAATTGCTTCTTTCAACCTGGAGTGTGTCGGACGACGTGTCCTCATTAACAATAGGGCTAATAAAACAGCTTGTACTTTGCTGTCTGTCTGTCTGTCTTAGGGACAAACCAAATATCGTAAACAGTATTGTAAACAGTAACAAATGTTAAACTAAGTACCAATTATTATCCTTTTAGCTATCATTCTGTATCTTTATTCCTTTCGTTTGTTTTGTTTTTTTGTCTTTTTTCTTGCAGAAAGTCTACTTTCCGTCCGGCTAAGCGATGTCCATTATTAAATCAGGACGGATAACAGACGTCGCAGAGCAATCAATGAACGACACCGAACCTTTGGGAAAGTCGATTGAGGTTTGGATTACGGAGTTAATGTACCCGAAGCTAAACAACTTCTGCTTTCTTAAGAGTACACTAGTTAACCCGGTTACGACTGGAGGCGAGTTTCGCTCGCTCGATTCTTTGTATTTGTTTTTTTTTTTGTTTTGCTTTTTTCGTCAATTCTTAAGACTATACTAGTTAACCCGGTTACGACTGGAGGCGAGTTTCGCTCGCTCAAATGTATGCCGGCACGTAAACGAAACTACTCAAAAACAAAACAAAACAAAAAGATATACAGTTTTTTGGCGTTCTGGCTTGGAGGCGAGTTTCGCTCGCTCAATTCTTTGTTTTTGTTTTTTTTATTTTTATTTTTTTTTGGCAATTCTTAAGACTACACTAGTTAACCCGGTTACGACTGGAGGCGAGTTTCGCTCGCTCGCTCGCTCGCTCGATTCTTTGTATTTGTTTTTTGTTTTGTTTTGCTTTTTTCGTCACTTCTTAAGACTATACTAGTTAACCCGGTTGCGACTAGAGGCGAGTTTCGCTCGCTCGATTCTTTGTATTTGTTTTTGTTTTTGTTTTTTTTTTGTTTTGTTTTCTTTTGTCAATTCTTAAGACTAGACTAGTTAACCCGGTTACGACTGGAGGCGAGTTTCGCTCGCTCAAATGTATGCCGGCACGTAAACGAAACTACTCAAAAACAAAACAAAACAAAAAGATATACAGTTTTTTGGCGTTCTGGCTTGGAGGCGAGTTTCGCTCGCTCAATTCTTTGTTTTTGTTTTTTTTATTTTTTATTTTTTTTTTGTCAATTCTTAAGACTATACTAGTTGACCCGGTTACGACTGGAGGCGAGTTTCGCTCGCTCGATTCTTTGTATCTGTTTTTTGTTTTGCTTTGCTTTTTTCGTCAATTCTTAAGACTATACTAGTTAACCCGGTTGCGACTAGAGGCGAGTTTCGCTCGCTCGATTCTTTGTATTTGTTTTTTGTTTTGTTTTGTTTTTGTTGTTTTTTTGTCAATTCTTAAGACTAGACTAGTTAACCCGGTTACGACTTCCTATAGACTTGCTGGTGAATCTCGCTTTTGGACGTTCTCAGCTCGTAAACGCCGTTGGAGTGCGAGTAGACGATGTCGATCGGATAAATCAAGGCGTCTACCGCCTCCTTGTAGCTTTTGCCTGCTTTCAGCCTGTACTGTCCCGGTTCTAACTCCGAAAACTCTGCCAGATAGGCAGTTTTTTTGTCCTCGGAAAGCCGCAAGACCTTAGCCACCAGGACTTCGGGATGGCTTTTGGTCGAATTGGACGCCACGAGCGCTACGAATTCTCCCGGTGCGGGCAGAAACTCGATGTTCAGGTCTTCGTCCTCGTCGCTGACGACTTCGACCGGGCCTTCGCCTAAGCCTCGAGAGGCCACGGAGCCTAAGAAATCCAAGGCCTTGCTCTTTTTTTGAGCCAAAGGCCTCTCGTCGTAATAGCGTTTCTGCGTCCTCACCGAGTGCTTCATTAAGGTGGCGAACGACTCTCTCAAGGAATAGTCGCCGCTCTGAGGCAGAGTCAGAAAGTAGTTGACCACGGCCTTTCTGATGTCGGTGGTGGTCAACCTGCGATCGAAATATCTCTCGAACAAGGCGCCGACGTAATTGCCGTAAGAGGCCTGCGAAAAGGCGTCGCCTCTCTGATTGACAAAGAAGTAATCGTGCTCTTTGCCACACAGCAAGAGAGGCCTGAATTTGCTGCGATAAAGTTTCAAGTAGTAGGTCAGAAAGCTAAGCGCCGTCAGATCGGTCCGATTGGGTCCGTAAGTCGACCGAGTCTTGTAGTCGTCTTCGAACAAGACCACGCCGCCGTCCTCGTTGAAACATATGAAATTTTGATTCTTGGACTGATCCGCGTCCTGATCCCGGTAGATCCGCAGCGTCACGTACTCTTTCGCGCGGCCGGGGTTCGCGGCACAATACAACAACAGCAAGCACAGATTCATGCAGCTCCTGGCCTGAGCAGTTCCGTTCTGCTCCTGCACTTCCCATTTCAGTTCGCGACAGAGTTCGAGCAATTCCGAGTAGACGACCTTATCCGACTCGGGTTTTCGGGCCAGGGAGTCCACGCGCTCCCTTCTGGCCAAACGCTCCAGTTGCCTTTGAATGGCTCTGACCTTCTCCAGCGCCTCGCTCGACGCCTCTTGACATTCCGAGTCCAGCCGCACCTTGCGGACGTTGATCAGGGCCGAAATGTATCGGCTGCAGGTGACCGGTTTCGTGCCTCGCCTCGCCATCATGAACTGCACGAACTCTTGGACTAGCTGGGCGTTGGCGCAGTGAACTAAGGCCGGCTCGAGCTTTTTGACGTGTTTCAAATACCACAAAAAGATGGAGGTTCGCTCCAACATTTTGTCGATGGTGTTATTCTGCAGGGCGGCTCCCTCGCGATTGCAATTTAGTTCGTCGGAGTAAAATTTTCTTATTTCGGAGAACTCGGAACGCAGGCCAGGCGACATTTCGGCTTCGGACAAAGTGACGCCGGCCTTTTTACTTTTGACCTCCTCCTCGCGAGCGTCTGTCGAGGTAGCGTGCTCTAGCCTAGAGGTTTCGCCGGACCGGCCGGCCTGGTCAGATTCTTCCGGAACGCTGGAGAAAGCCCCGGCGGCAAGGTGTCGGCCGTCCGCCTCTACAGGCTCGGGCTCTATCTCGGAAACGGATCCTAGTCTGGGCCCGTCGTGGTCAGAGGTTTCGCTTTCCTGCTTTTGCTGGGTGTCTCGGACCGCGCCGCTCTGCTGAACGTGCCAAGCCGGGCTTGACGACGACGACGACGTGCCCGGCAAGGCGAGTTGGGCTGCTGCTGGCTGATTGCCGGCAAACGGAAACTGAACTGGGCTAAACTGGCTAGGCCTTTTGCTCTCTACCTGACCGAAATCTAACAGCAGCAATCTGTGAAGGCGTACCAGATTTTGTTCGCTGAGCAATTTGAAGGGTGCAAATACAGAGGGAAGCGTTCTCCCTAGGAGCGAAAGTTCTGATTCTGTGCACGCAAGCACGTCCGTGCCTAGAAAACTCATGGCGTAACCGAGACGTGCGTCGTCTACGCTAGAAAACAACTTTACCCTGGCTTCTAAGAAACAGTAGAATATTTCCTCTCCCCGCCTGACCGGTACTAAGTTGCCAAATAGACAAGCCATTTTAACAAACTAACTATGACCCCTCCTAAGTTACAAGCTTACTGTTATAATAAGCGCCTTATTATTGTAATATTATGGTATTATCGTGGTGGTAATTGCGTGTGTCTCTCTCTCTCCTTGACGTTATCCTATGTCGTTCAAATGGTCTTTCAGATGATAAGTTCAATGTTGCTTAATGATGGTTCTCTTGATCCACCAGATTTGGCAAAGTCTGCAGTGGTTGGTAATCAATCAGAGGACGTTGACCTTACCACGCCAGTGAGTTAAGACCTCTGCAGCAACTGACTCTAATCGTGTCAGGTTAGCCCGGTCCTGTTCAACTGTTCAACTGTTCAACTGTTCAACCGTTCAACTGTTCAACTGTTCAAAGCAAAACAACAGACAAAAACAGGTCAGCAAGAGCCTCGATGTAACGACAAAGACAGACACACTGGTGCCCTCTTCTTGACTAGAACGGCAAGGACCAAGGAATTATTGAAACTCGGAGAAAGGGTCCTGACCCTAACCCTAACCCTAACCCTAACCCTAACCCTAACCCTAACCCTAACCCTAACCCTAACCCTAACCCTAACCCTAACTAGGTTCCTGGAGGTGCGCTTTCCTTACACCTTAACCTGAAATCACTAAAATGCGTTTTTTTCATGTTTCCTTTTATCCAATCAGGATTTCCTTTGCACACGATAAACTACCCTTATAAGGCTATCTTCCATTAAAATTTTGAATCTAGGCCTGTACTCACCTAAGAGTTGTCACCACTTGAACATCTTAAAGTGTAAGGGAAGCGCATTTTATGGGAAATGATACTTGTTAAAGTGTCTAGGTTCTGATATTTTGGGCCAATTAGTCTTTTTTCATTCCCCCCAGGCTCCTAGCTATTTCCTCCTCTTAACCCGGCTTTTTTGAGAAACTTTTTTTTTGGCCAAAAATTTTCACTAAAAAGAAATACGAGTAAACAGAATCACGATCAGTAAAATCGGCTCTTTAGAAAATTTTGAACTTAACTGATTATAGGGGAAAGCCGTTTGAGGTCAAGAAAGAGATATTTTATGGAGGGCTAGCACAACTATTCAGGAACGTTGTGTGAAAATTTCAGCTTATTTGGTCAACACTGGTTTCCATGACAACTCATTTTGTGACCATTGGTCGCAAAAAAATTTTCGGTAAGGTAAGCGCATTTTTAGGGCAAAACGCAAAAATTATTTTCGACCTTTAAACTAAGTCTAGACGTGAATCTAAGCAATACAGACATAGCCTATTGATTGGTCTACATACCCCTAGAGTATTCTTGCGTTAACCTCAAACCTACATTTTTTATGATTTTTTTGGCTCAAAATTTGTAAGAAAAGCGCACTTTTTTGGACATTTTTCGTCCAATTTTTACCTATTTTTAGAAGGTCGTTACTCAGTCAAATTTAATACTTAGGCCATGATTTTTTCAGGGTAGCTGCTTTAATTACTTGGCATTCTGCACATGTAATCAGAATATCGTGAAGTTTTTACATAATGATGCAAACTGACACTAAGCTAAGCCTACCCTAACGCCCCTTTTTTCTGCTTGTACTTACAGTACAGCTAAGACGGGGGTCACAACAATAGTCTGAGAGTAATTTTTGGCCAGATTTTGCAACCTAAATAGTATAGCAAGCTATCTACCAAGTTTCAACTTTTTATCTAAAAACGCAAAGGCACAGCGAATTTTTGAAGTTATATTAAAGTTCGTGCATCATACACCATGTTACCATCTACACAAGCCTTTGGACTGGTAAGTCACGTTTTCTTAGCTCCATCATTTTTGCTATTTGGCACCCTTAAAACACTGCGCAGAGGCAATCCAACTATTGGAAGAGTTGTCTAAGGTACTCGGGCAACTGCCTTGAACATTTTCTTCCCGCATCATACGTTTGCGTCTGCGCAGGCTTTGGTCGGAGTTTGAGGGTGCTCTCTGACCACATTTATGATTGAGGAACTCGCCATTCGGGCTGGAGGACCTCTTTATTGATGTTTTGATGTTACATTATGCTTGTTCATGTTGTGAGGAACCGTTTGGTGTTGATTGTATTGAAATTGGTTCCTCCGTTAATTAGTTATGACGTCATTTGTGTCAAAACCTTTACACCTTAATAGCTTTGCGAGGTTTTAAGTATTTGGTCAGTAGTTTGTGGCTTTAGAAAGCCCTTGCCAAAGGCTATGTACATGCCAAATTGTGTTGAAATTGATGAAATCCTCGCAAAGTTATTAGGGTGTAAAGTTTTGCCACAAAATTACCCTAGTGTCCTTTGCGGCCCTCCGTTTTTACGCCGAAACGAGGCTAAACTTTGACCGCTAATAACTCAAAGAGGATTTAACCATTTGGCTTCAAATTTACATGATAGATAGAGCGCATCAAGGACTATCTGTTACATTACACAGTTTGGCGCAAACCGTCACTATAACGTCTGCAAGTTCCTTTGACTTTAAACGTCCATAACTTGATGAGAATTTAGCGGTTGAACTTCAAACTTGGAGGGCTGCATCTTAGGGTTAGGTACATTTGATTGATTGCACTTTAAATCTGCAGCTTCCACAATGCACCTGTAAGCGGTACCATTAAGATGTATATTGAAGACATACAGGTGGCCTGTAGGAGAGTCTTGAGAGGCGACAAAGAAGCTGAAAAAGAACTGGGACTTGACACAGTCAAGTATGACCGTTCAACACCCCACAATTTGTCAGTAAGGAGCCTTCAAACCACCTACAGCTCTGTGTTAACTACAGCTGTAGCAGCAAAGCAGCTTGACCTTCCTTTCTTCGAGAAACAATGTGAACTTACAATGCAGTTGTTGCAGGCCATTGCCCAAGCCAAGAAAGTCGAGTTTGAACACAACATAGATGCCCAGGACGTAGCCGAAGTCATGCTAGCTTTAATTCACGACGAGGCAAGCCGCCACAATTACAAAGAGGTGCCTGAAGAGGAAGAAGATAATGACGACAGTTCAGTAACTTCACCCACAGCAGCCGCTGCAGAGCAGCCAACACAGACACCTGTTGCCGCAGCATCTATTGACCAGGAGCAACCTTCAAAAGCCAAAGACACCGATGCGCAGCAAACACCAACACCTGCTGCAGCAACATCTAGTTGGCAGGTACGGCCTTCAAAACCCAAGGATGCGCACAAGCAGCCAACACCAACACCTGCTGTAGCAACATCTAGTGAGCAGGCGCGGCCTTCAAAAACCAAAGACGCGCACAAGCAGCCGACACCATCACCTGCTGCGGCAACACCTATTGAGCAGGAGCTGCCTTCAAAAGCCAATGATGCCGATGAGCAAGCCACACCAACATCACCCGTGCAGGGGAAGTGCACAGCAAAAGACCCCTACTCAAGCAGCAGAAGCAAAAACAAGAGGCGCCAGTGCTCACTTTGCCCCTTCTTTGGAACGCACCTTGAAAGACACATAGCTTCCAAACATCCAGACGCTGCCCAGACCAAGCCAGAAAGGGTCACTCTTGTACATCTACAAGACAAATTGACCAGACAGGAAGAAGCCAAAAAACCAGTCCGCCTTTATCAATGCTCCTTGAAAAAGTGTGGCGCCATAATAACCAGGCTGGGGCAGCACCTCACTCGTGTCCATAACATACATGACCAGGCCAAACTCAAGACAATCAAGTCCACATGCAAGCGCTTGCCACCTGGGAGTCTGCATCAGCCCAAACAAAAAGTTATTAAGGTGCAGCCCAAGCAAAAAGTTATTAAGGTGTCCATCAAGAAACCCTCGAAAACGCCACCCCGTGAAGAAACAAACTCCAGTCAGTCCAGCACCTCCAGTGAAGACGAATCATTCGTGTCTGATGGCAGCACCTCCCAAGAACATCAAGAGGTGGATCAACACCAGTTACAAGTTGACGCAGATGTGGATGATATAAGTACGTTTGCAGACTCTGACGAAGAGCAGCAAGACATGTCAGACACGGAGCAAAAGAAGTGGGCAGACATCTATCTCGCAAAAGATCCAACGCGCAGTGTTCGGGAATACTTCATTTCCCGTTTTTTCAGGTACTTGCTACATGTCGAGGGTGGAGCGCACTCGGAAAAGCAGGCCTTAATTCACACCAGGCAGGTGCATACCATTCTTGAGACACTGGATCCTGGGGGAGCAGACCTGGGCTGTCTGGCGAAGCGTAGTGGAGTCGACATATGGGACAAGTTCTGTTTGCCCAAGTTGAAATCGAAGCAGCTTACTGGCAACACGCTGAAAGTGTACCTAAGAAGCACCGAGTTCTTTGTGAAGTTTATCTCAAAAGGGCTCTTGTACAAGCAGGAGAAGCTCAACGAGAGGCATAAAGATGTTATTGTCAGTCTAAAAGAGCGACTCCCAGACTACCGTGCAACAATACACAGACGAACTGGGCACCAAACAACAACTCGTAAAGTCGATGAAGCCTATGCCCGCCTGACTCCTGCTGACCTCCGCCAGGCACAGGCTTCAGAGCCTGTGAAGACTGCCGTAAAGTTGATAGGTCTGGCAGCAGAGAACAAGCCACTGACGCTAAAGGAGTTTATCGCGGTGAGGGACTATCTGCTGGTCACCACCCTCTATGAGAATGGTTCTAGGCCTGGACCACTCGAGAATTGCCTTATCAGTCGCTTCAAACAGGCCACGTACAGCTCGTCAGCTGACCGCTACACTATCTTGGTCGACCAACACAAAACTACAAGACATCACGGACCCGCCGAGCTGACGGTGACTAGCAGGATTTACTCATACCTTCAGATATATGTGTTGCACATTAGACCCAAGTTTGCTGCTCCAGGCGAAGACTCGCTGTTCATAAAAGATGATGGACACAGTTTCAGGCCAGGCACAATTGGAAAGAGAGTCGGCAGGTTCTTTGAGCAGGCAGGGATTCGCAAGGACATCAAGGTCACTGCTACTTCAATTCGCAAGATGATCAGCGACAAGGCTTACGAGATGTCGCCTAAGAAGAAGCGGCTGATCCATGGCCATATGAAACACAACGAGAGAACCGCAGAGTCAAATTATGTCCTCCGAGTCAATGCAGAACGTGCCTGTAAAGCCCATGAGTTAGTGCAAACCATCATCCGGGAAACTACGCCAACTAAAGCTTCTGAAGAATCTGATGTGGCAGAGAAAGAAGAGGAGGCTCCCACTTTGCCCGTGGACCCACAGGTGAAGGTTGCATCAGAAGTCATACCAGAAAACGACGACGACGACAACCAAGATGATGACGTGCCCTCGAGATCCTCCTCCAAGAAACGCAAAAGGGTCCTTTCAGAATCAGACGACAATGACCCTGAAGCAGCAGAAACAGCTTCTGTCAGCAGTTTGGGTGACGAGCACAAGTCCGTGATTTTGACTGTTTTTCAGGAGGAGATTGCAAAGGGGAGACTTTTGACGATGGCGGAGGTGAGATCTAGGATGCGTGCAGACCTTTACCTTCGTAAAATGGTGGTCAACCAGGAGTACGTGAAGAAGATTGCTGACTTTGTCCGCTACAAGACCAACCATACGCGGCATTTGCAGCTGAGCGAGCTTAGCGAATTGGACACCAGCGAATATGTAGCATCCTTCAGCAATGAAAGTGGTCTCAGGAAGACCTGGAATGCACATGACACCGCTGTGATCGAAGCAAAATTCAATTCTCTGCCCCATGTAAAGAGCAAGAAAATGATTATGAGCGTCTTCTCTTCTGATGAGGTCCTTGGTCACATCTTGGAGAGAGAGGGCTCTTACAGGTGCTATGAGAAGGTGAAGAATATCATCAAGCGGAGAAGCCGCTAGCTCAGTGGTAGAGGAAACCAGCATGTCCGGTTAAAGTCTGCCTGTGAAAAGGACGAAGGAGAAATCCGGTTAAAGTCTGCCTTTTGACAGGATGAAGGAGATGCTTAAACCTTTATCACTGTACTGTTGCGTTCCCTACTGTACCATTGCATTTGCGCAAAGCAAGTCAAATTGATATTTAAGTTGAGATTAATTAAGTTGAAATTCTTATTTGTGGTATATACAAAAAGCGTTGATATTTTAATTGTACATAAATCTTGTACATAGTGTAAATAATCCTGGCAACAATGAGTCGGGCTGGTCACCCGATGATACCCTCCAGGGACTGAGCAGTTTGTCAGGGATAAAACACAAGCTGGGGTAGCCAACCCCTGGGGCGTGCCCCACAAACACGCTCGGTCTCTGGGTAATACTCTTGCCGTTTGATACGGCAAGGGGGGGACCGGGAAACCAAAATAATATGTCTTTTTTACTTGTGTTTCTTTTGTTTTTGCAGAATCCCTTTAGACAAAAACTACAATGGGTGTCACATCCACATCCTAGATGCAGATGCATAAATATATTTTTTTCCAAAGTTTAAGAATATTTTTAAAAACTAAGTCAATAGAATTTGTCATTTTACACGAAATAAAAAGGAAAAAAAAAAAAAAGAAATCCGTTTTTTTTTCGGGTGTGAGGCTCGAACCACCTCCCTCCGAAAATAGTAATTATTTTCATAATAATTTAATAAAATAACCTGTATAAAAAGAAAAAAAGATAATATCGGTGGCCTGCACTGGCAATGGAGAAGCTCTTGCGCACATTGGCGTTCTACGCCACAGAGGAGGAGGAACTGACCAGCTCAAGCCAGGCGAGCGGGACATAGGATTGCAGAAAGTGAAGCGCCAAACCACTCGGCCACCAGTGCAGGCCAACAAAAATGATGCAAATTTAACTACTGTATAGGGCAATTGGAAAATTTTTGTCATTCTTTGATGCGGTAAAAGTTTTGAAAGTGTCTAAAACACTTCCTTTCACTTAGTTTATCGCGAAAATAGATCTTTTAGCTATAAACTAAGTAAAAGGAAGTGTTTTAGACACTTTTGAAACTTTGACAAAAGGCAAAAAGAAGACAAGTCTCACAAATTAATTGCTAACTTTAGGCCTAAAATTTCTCAACACGATAAAAAGGAAATAGGAAAAAAAAAGCATCATTTAGTAGCCAACTTCTCAGGCAACATCCACACAGAAAAGCTTCCGTCTTGCTTATTTCTTAACAGAGATATAGCTGCTCAAAGACAAGAGGCTCTAGCAGAAATGTAAGGAAAGCGCAATCTTGACAACGTAATACAAACATTGCGCAATGGTCTTTTAAAAAGTTGAGAAGTTCAACACACTCTAACGATGAAGAAGAGCATCATGGGCCTAGTTCCAGGCCATTCCACATTAATCCCGCAATTGTAAGGAAAAGCGCACTGTAAGAGAAGCGTACTGTAAGGTAAGCGCAAAAAAAGTAGGGAAAGCGCACCTTACAGTAGGGAAAGCGCACCTTACAGTAGGGAAAGCGCAAATTTGGAAGGAAAGCGCAAAATTTTTGTAAGAGAAGCGCACGGGAACATGGCCCTAACCCTAACCCTAACCCTAACCCTAACCCTAACCCTAACCCTAACCCTAACCCTAACCCTAACCCTAACCCTAACCCTAACCCTAACCCTAACCCTAACCCTAACCCTAACCCTAACCCTAACCCTAACCCTAACCCTAACCCTAACCCTAAACCCTAACCCTAACCCTAAACCCTAACCCTAACCCTAACCCTAACCCTAAACCCTAAGCTTCTGTAGGGTAAGCTTCTGTAGGGTAAGCTTCTGTAGGGTAAGCTTCTGTAGGGTAAGCTTCTGTAGGGTAAGCTTCTGTAGGGTAAGCTTCTGTAGGGTAAGCTTCTGTAGGGTAAGCTTCTGTAGGGTAAGCTTCTGTAGGGTAAGCTTCTGTAGGGTAAGCTTCTGTAGGGTAAGCTTCTGTAGGGTAAGCTTCTGTAGGGTAAGCTTCTGTAGGGTAAGCTTCTGTAGGGTAAGCTTCTGTAGGGTAAGCTTCTGTAGGGTAAGCTTCTGTAGGGTAAGCTTCTGTAGGGTAAGCTTCTGTAGGGTAAGCTTCTGTAGGGTAAGCTTCTGTAGGGTAAGCTTGGCACATCAGCACTGATATCTTTTCCTTGTTTAACCGCCACCCCACCCTCCTCCACTCGAAGTTTCTCCCTGATATATCGTTCTATTTGTGACTCATTATACTTGTGGTACAACATACGGTCACCACCTGGAAATCTTTCTGCTTTTTGGCATGTTTATTGCCTGCAAAACGTTCTTCTGGGAAAGATAAAAAAGGTCAACTGCATTAAAATTAAATTTTAATTAGAATTAATTTTAATAAATAAAGAAGCTTTTTCATTAGTTCGAGCGCTTTCTGTTGAAGCGGCGAAATTCTCTTAAATTCTAATGATGGGCGTCTATTACAGGGAATAGCGTCTGTGTTTATAATTCAAAATTATAAAACAAAATCGTGCTAGACTTTGATGAGTTGCTTGTACAAAATGTTAAAGAAATAGCAATTTTAGGTCGTTATTTCTTAGTCAAAATTTAATAGCAAACAGTCTGAACTAAATACATTTGAATTGAATTATGTAAACACAATTCGCATCTCGAATTTCTCTTTAAGCATTGTTATTATTCGACACGGAAAGCATTGCACATTCATCACCATTATTCACGCGTATTTCGCTTAGAAATCTGTAGAGTTGTAGTCGCTAAAAATAATTACTTTCTTAGATTAGCATGGTGATTTCCAATGATAAAAGAATCGTATTGCAATTCGAGCGTGGCAACTACAGTGAAATACCCCATGATGTTTTGGGTGTTTAACCTGTTCTAGCCTCTAGATCGTGACATACTGCAAAATATACATTTATCTAACTTTCAAATGGCGTATTTAACTTGGAGATATGTGGACTTGTAGTAAAAATAACTTTTTATTTACGTCGGTTAGCACTGTGAATTTCAGCGATAAATGAACCGTGTTTCAATTCGACCGCGGTAACTAGTGAAATGCGGCATGATGTTTTGTTGTTTAACGTAATTTGGCCTCTAAATCGTTATCGAATGCGCACTCTTCACCCACCTAGCTTTCAAATGGCGTATTTAACTTTGAAATCTCTAGAGAGATACTGCCCAAACAAAAGGTATTTATATGACAGTGGTTACCAATGTGAAGTTAATCGTGTTGTTCAACTTTGAACTTATCTTGATCATGCTGCAATTTGACAGGCCAGAAACACGGCACGAGTTATATGAAAAAATAACTGATGAATAGAAGGAAAGACATCACACAGAACTTAGAGATCTATAGTCTTTGAAAAGGAAAAAAGAAATTATTACTACACGGGGTATTCGCATTCGGTCACCCAGCCAAGTAAGAACCCCGCCGAACAGGGCTTAACTTCGTTGATCAGACGATACGCGATGCGGTCCTTGGGGTATATGGATTTCACACTCATCATAGTTTTTTTTTTTTATTTCTAGGATCTCCTAAAGGATAACAAAGAAGGATAAAACAAATCTCGAAGCCTGTGCCTGGAATTGATACCCCGTGCCTTAGCAAAAATCAGTTTTATATCTCATGTGTACATACAAAACCTTATATCAATGGAGCGATCATACTCTCCCTACCCGCATGAGGCAATGGAAGGATATCACCACATCATGATTTTGGCCTCTCAAGCGGTTTGAAATGGCCGACATCTCGGCCAACTTTAGTTGAGCCTAGGAGATACCTCGCACCACCTCCAGAAACGTATTTCTAGGGATAATATTTTTCCGCCTATTGGTTCACTGAAATATAAGTCTTTCGTATTTATTTTCGGTTTTCACGAGGTACCAAATATCCCCGCCGAATCGGTAATGAGCGTGACCCAAATACAATGTTATACTGTTGATTGTTAAAATTGTCAAACCGCTCGACAAGATAATAGGCTGCAAGTGTTTGTTGAAATTCCTATCTTAGTTTTGAACGAGCGAAGAAAATCAAGAAAACTTTAAGCGTTCCAAGAGACCATTGAAATCAGGAAAGAAGCAGTTATGTGATTTGATCTCTAGCGCCTTCTGTTGAAAGGACGATTATTTTAAAACTATATAGAAGCGTTTATTACAAGCGAAAACTTATGAGTTATAATTCTCGCCAGTTTCCTATTTTATAAGTCGATGTATACTTCGGAATTCGCATTTACTTAGCTTTCAAATGACATCTTAAACTGAGAAATCTGTGGAGTTGATTTTAATATAGTCGGTTAGCATTGTGATTTTCAACGATAAATGAATTGTGTTGTAATTCGACCGCGGAACCTACAGTAAGATAGATGTCGTGATGTTTTCACCGTTTGACGTATCGTAGCCTATAAGTCGTTACGTACTGCGAAATCTACATTTATCTAGCTTTCAATTTGCGTATTTAACTTACAACACTGTAGAAGTTGTGGTCAAGTCGGTAAGCACTGTGAATTTAAGTGATAAATGAACCATGTTTCAATTCGACCGTAGTAACTAGTGAAATGCGGCATGCCTTTTTTGTTGTTTAACGTATTTTGGCCTTTAAATCGTTATCGAATATGGACTCTACACCACCTAGCCTTCAAATGGCGTATTTAACTTTGAAATCTCTAGAGATATACTGGCCAAACAAAAACTATCTAGATGACATGGTTCTCAATGTGAAGTTAATCGAGTTGTTGAACTTTGAACTTATCTTGATCATGCTGCAATTTGGCAGGCCAGAAACACGGCAAGAGTTATATGAAAAAATAACTGATGAATAGAAGGAAAGACATCACACAGAACTAAGAGATCTATAGTCTTTGATATCGATCTGGAAAGGGAAAGGGAAAAAGGAAAATGAAAAAAGAAATTATTACTACACGGGGTATTCGCATTCGGTCACCCAGCCAAGTAAGAACCCCGCCGAACAGGGCTTAACTTCGTTGATCAGACGATACGCGATGCGGTCGTTGGGGTATATGGATTTCACGCTCAACATAGTTTTTTTTTTATTTCTAGGATCTCCTAAAGGATAACAAAGAAGGATAAAACAAATCTCGAAGCCTGTGCCTGGAATTGATACCCCGTGCCTTAGCAAAAATCAGTTTTATATCTCATTAAAGATTTGTCCATACAAAACCTTACATCGATGGAGTGATCACACTCTCCCTACCCGCATGTGGCAATGGAAGGATATCACCACATCATCATTTTGCCTCTCAAGCGGTCTGAAATGGCCTAAATCTCGGGCAAGTTTGGTTTAGCCTTGGAGATACTTTGCACCTTATCCAGAAACTTACCTTTACCGATAATATTTCTCCGTCTATTAGTTTACTGAAATATAAGTCTTTCGTTTTCAGTTTCGGTTTTCACGAAGTACCAAGTATTATCGTCGAATCGTTTATGAGCGTGACCCAAATGCAATGTGATACTGTTGATTGTTAAAAAATTGTCAAACCGCTCAACAAGATAATAGGCTGCAAGTGTTTGTTGAATTTCCTATGTTAGTTTTGAACGAACGAAGACAATTTACGAAAACTTTAAGCGTTCCAAGAGATCATTGAAATCAGGAAAGAAGCAGTTATGTTTTGATTTCTAGCGCCTTCTCTTGAAAGGACGAAGTTTTCTAAAACTGTAATAAAGCATTTATTACAAGCGAAAACTTATGAGTTATAATTCTCGCCAGTTTCCTATTTTATAAGTCGATGCATACTTCGGATTTCGCATTTACTTAGCTTTCAAATGACATCTTAAACTGAGAAATCTGTGGAGTTGAAATGGAGAAAAATTTTTTCTATAGTCGGTTAGCATTGTGATTTTCAACGATAAATGAATTGTGTTGCAATTCGACCGCGGAACCTACAATAAGATATGGCGTGATGTTTTCACCGCCTATTAGTCGTTACGTACTGCGAAATCTATATTTATCTAGCTTTCAATTTGCGTATTTAACTTAGAGCACTGTAGAGTTGTAGTCGATAAAAGATAATCACTTAAGTCGATTAGCATGGTGAATTCCAATGATAAATAAATCGTATTTCAATTCGAGCGCGGCAACTACAGTGAAATACGGCATGATGTTTTGGGTGTTTAACGTATTGTAGATCGTGACATACTGCAAAATCTACATTTATCTAACTTTCAAATGGCGGATAAATGAACCGTGTTTCAATTCGACCGTGGTAACTAGTGAAATGCGGCATGACTTTTTTTGTTGTTCAACGTATTTTGGCCTCTAAATCGTTATCGAGTGCGGACTCTACACTCAGCTAGCTTTCAAATGGTGTTTTTAACTTCTCTAGAGAGATACTGGTGAAACAAAAACTATCTATATGACATGGTTACCAATATGAAGTTTATCGTGTTGTTGACAGTCTTTGATATCCATTATCCATCTGGAAAGGGCAAGGGAAAAAAGAAAAGGAAAAAAAAGAAATCATTACTACACGGGGTATTCGCATTTGGTCACCCAGCTAAGTAGGAGCCACGCCGAACAGGGCTTAACTTCGTTGATCAGACGATACGCGATGCAGTTCTCGCGATATAGTGATTCCAAGGTTAACATATAGTTTTTTTTTATTCTAAGATCTCCTAAATTATACCAAAGAAGGAAAAAACAAATCTCGAAGCCTGCGCTTGGAATTCATACCCAATGCTAAACGAAAAATCAATTTTATATCTCATCAATGCAAAGATATGTCCATACAAAACCTTGTATCGATGGAGCGATCACACTCTCCTTACCCGCATGAGGCAACGGATGGACATCACCACATCATGATTTGGGCCTCTAAAGAGGTCTAAAATGGCCGACATCTCGGGCAACTTTAGTTGAGCCTAGGAGATAGAAGTAGAAGTAGAAGTTTATTTATCATGTAAAATATACATAAACGGAAACGTCAGAGGTTATCCCTATCGAGGACGCTCCCTACATAAAATATAAAAGAGTTTAAATCTGCTACAGGATAAAGTTTAAAAATGATTTACAATGCAAGATACCTCGCACCACCTCCAGAAACAAATTTCTAGCGATAATATTTTTCCGCCTATTGGTTCACTGAAATATAAGTCTTTCGTTTTCATTTTTGGTTTTCACGAGGTAAATATCACCGCGGAGACTTTACTGAGCGTCATCCAAATTCAATGTGATACTAACGGTAATTAATGCAAGTGCGGCCGTAACACTACTTGAACAGAGACCTGAAAAAAATTTTCAGGCTCTGAGCGGGATTCGACTGATACTGTTGATTGTAAAAAATGTAAAAAACCGCTCAACAAGAGAATACGGGCTGCACTTTTTTGTTGAATTTCATATTTTAGTTTTAAAAGAACGAAATTATCTCAACTTGTAACGAGGAGTACTGGATTTCTAGCTGAGAGTAGCGAGTTTTAAAATTTTGTCTGAAACCATTCAACCTAACTAGGAAGTTACTGCATAAATTCCAAAACAAAAACAACAGGTAGACATTGATGGAGCTGCTTGCTAACCCTAACCCTAACCCAAAGATGTAAAATATCAATGCTTTAATTTTCTTCGAGGTTGAACAACAGAGGGTCTATAAAATAAATATCATTGAATTTAATTGTTGTAAACATTGTTCGGGTCAAGACTGTCTTTTCTCTGTAAACGCGCTTTGTTACCAATAATAATAGATACTTATCAGAAATAGTTTCGCTGTCATTTAAGAGCCGCCCTCTGTAATTATCAACTATGGTCTTGCACGAGAAAAAATGAAAATCCTCAAGCTTTCTCAGATCAATGGTCTAGATAAGTGATTCACAAAAATATAACTTTCAGTTCAATTCGATTTGTATTCTAGCGCTGGGACGACCATCTTGGTTTTGCCCCTCTGAGAGGGCTTTCAGCGGCCATTTTAGGGCACATTTTTAACAATTTGCCATACAAATAAAATGTTATAAATCCGAATAAAAACCCTTTATTCGAGACAGGCAAATGTTTCTTATTACTTTGAGAGGCTGTTTTGGGAATTTGATCAACATCTGATTTTTTTTACAGAATTTTAAATTTTTTCCCTTTCGAACTACTCATGAAGCGCCACAAAAAGAGGGTCTCAATGGGGGGGGGTGGGGGGTCCCTTTGACGGTTGACGGTTAAAAATAAGTCGTTTTGACGGTTAAATTTTAGGTCATTTGACGGTGGACGGTTAATTTTTCGGAATGACGTTTATCACACGAATTTAAAGCACAAATTTGGCTGTAAGGTTTAATAAAACGATATAATTTTTCTGATATTTGAATACTGGAATTAATCCTATAATTTGTGTTCTAAAAATAAGGTTATTGGTCTTCAACTATGGCAACTATGTGTATTATTAGCGTAATACACATACCGCTGGACGTATTAAGCGCCTGCTCCACCAATCGGTGTACTGCTGCTGTGTTAGAATGCTGTAATTTTCTGTCTTACCGTTTCCCTTCACCAGTCGGTAAAGTTTTAGGCCAAATGACCCGAGGCCAAGTTTGCTGGCTTGCTCTTTGAGTCCCAGAAAGTCGGCTAGGTGTTTTTTAAATTTGTCGATACCTTGTTTTGTACTGTCTTCAGTAACTGAAATGCGCGCTTTATACCTCTCGATCGGTTTTTCCTCCCCTCTTCGATATATACTAATGACCGCCTTCACAATACTCGACATCGTGCTTTGGAAGAGCAAACGAACAGCGACAGCGAGGTCATGTGAAGTGACCCTTGATGACTGATGTTTTACGACACCGGAAGTGTTAACCGACGGAAGTCAGTTCTGTCGCTAGCTGTTTTTGACCGGTTTTACTCGAGACTAACAAGCACAAATATGCATTTTCTGTGATATATTATAAACGATCAATTATTAACAGCATAACTTGCCCCCTTTTAAGTCAATCGGTTTCGATCGTTTAAGGACCTTTAAGGATATCTGAGAAATTTGACGGCTAATTTTGGCTCGCTCATTTGACGGTTGACGGTAAAAATATTTCGTTTTTGACGATTGACGGTTATTTTTTTGGCCTTTTGACGGTGGACGGTTAACCCCATTGAGACCCTCTAAAAAAGGCGAAATTAAAAGAAACATTTCGCCAAAAGTACATCGCTTGAGATCCCAAAACTACACTCCACTTAAAGAGCAATGTCTCATCTGTAAAAATATGCAATAGAACTTTGAGGCAGTTAAAACCGTAAAATGTTAGAAGATGAAGTTTAAGCTGTTCTTTTGTCAACAAATACCGTCGTCCTGATTAGCATAATAACGTGAAAAGAAACTAATGATATATTCCACTTACCTCGCGTCATGTTGACAACTGGATGTTCCACGATACGTCATGTTATATAATCAGTAGTTTTCAGCCGCATTTTCGATGGCCAGTGTACGGAATCACTCTGAGGCATCACAACAGTCAAGCAGATTTCAACTCTCCGAAGCCCGCGTAATGACATCTTGTCTTTCGCCTCATAAGCCGCCGTTTACAAGAAGTTTAACAGTTTGCTGAGATTCTAACTGACCCAAAGTCTACTGGTAGCCCTTAAAATCCTTCTCTTAATCGAGGATTCTCATCAAGAACTCGTTTAAGTTCAGTTCTGTTTCGATCTGTTGAGCACCTGCCATTATTCCAGTGATTGCGTTACATATGAGAAGTGCACATTCCAACGGGTATCGGTAAGGTGGATAGGAAGTGAAAATGTAACCGGCTTTAAAGGAATTTTAAGCATTTCAGTGACTAAACTAGTAACTAGCTTTCCCGGAACACCCGCGCTATATATGTAAAGAACTATTCTAAGTTCATTGACAACCATTAGTTTTTGGTAAAGTTTTTAATTTAAACCTCTTACTTGTTTTTTTTTTGCTCAGCATTAAAGGAGCACTGTCACCGGGATTTTGAGCTTTTGTTGGTTCAATTCTGCCAAAATTACTGCCTTTTACCTGTATCGTTCAAAAATGCTCCTACAGAACCAGCAAGATGAATTCCAATGAAATTTTAGCAGGAAGAGCTAACCATAATAATTTTTGGATGATTTTTTGATGGATAGCTTGAAATTTTGAAAAACTGTGCATTTTTTTTCAAAGTGCAATCCATTTCCATCCTCGCCATCTTAGACAGAATATTTAAGTTTATATTGTCAATGCACTTTTACAGTCTTTGGCAACAAAACTAGACCATTATTTTAAGGTTTCCACTGATGCATTGGCATTTAAAGTGATGGTACAATAGCGTGACACTGTCCCTTTAAAATTCTTGTTATTCTTTCTGTATTCTTGTTTTCACCGGCGCTACCGAAGCAGACATGAATTTAACTACGGAGCATGTTGTCGCATAAACCACAAAATAAACCACACTTAGACACTGGAGAACGGCTGTAAACAATATGAACGAACAGAAGGTCTACAAACAAATGAGTTTGGGCTGCGCGTAAAGGTGTAAATCACGCAATCTCCTTCCAAAAAGAACACCGAAGCTTGGTACGTGTTAGAAGCATGCTGAATACATTTAAAGATTTATCTGACATATTTACTTTTTAAACGAAATCGCGAAATAGATTTATTTGACAAAGAGGTACCTGCCTTCTGTGCATTAAGTCAATCTATAAAGAATGCTTGCAAACTCAATGTCCAGGGCAATAATTTTGTAAAATATGGTTTCATAGTCTTTGATCGCAAATTGATAGCAAATTAAGTTTTTATGAACATGTCGAGAAAGTTTGTAAAAAGCTTGCCTCCAGAATAGCTATCCTACGTAAGATCCGGGCCTGCCTTCCTCTTAATCAACGGCTTCAGTATTATAATAGTGTTATTCGCCCTATTATGTCCTATGCTAATGTCATTTGGGCAAGCTGCGATAAGGAGTTGTTGTATAGAATTTTTAAACTGCAAAAGCGCGCTGCACGTGTTGTATGTTATGCGGATCGCTTGGCGTCATCAGTCGCATTGTTTAATATGTTGGGATGGATCCCTTTTTACGAGCAACACAAAATTGACAAATGTGCATTAATGTATAAGCGTGTAAATGGGATGTTACCAAATTATCTAAACGATCACTTGGTTTTAAATAATAAGCGCCACTCCCGTGACACTAGATATGCTACCATCAATGCTGTATGTCCTAAATATAAACGTGAAACTGAGGGTGGACGCTCTTTTGCTGTCACGGCTACGAAACTTTGGAACAATTTACCCCTCCATACAAGAAAGCTGGATTCTGTAACATGCCTGAAGAAAAATATGTTCGCTAGGATTTTTAAAGAACAGTTGACTCTTAAACATTTCGTAGTGTAATTTGAATTTTATCTTATTTACATATATTAGCTATTTTTCCCGTGTATTTTAGTGTAATTTTATTGTACATAGTTGTGTTTTGGAGGGCCACAAGTTTATTAGCCTTGGGCTATTACGTGCTACCCTCCTTTATAAATAAAGGCTTTATTATTATTATTATTATCGCGCAATCTCCAGCCCGCACTTTGTATTTTTACGCTATTTACTTACCTTGAATACTCGTAATAGAGTGTTTACTGAAACAAAGACTCTGCTTGTAGTACCTGAGGGGAGAGCTCTATAAATGTAATCATGGCGATCGAATGGTAAATTCCAGAATTAGACAATTTTATGTTAGTGAATCTTCACCACAACATCGTACTGACGTATTGAGCGAAAAAATATGTGCAGATATGCTGGAGAGAACAAGTTATCAAAATCAAAATATTTAAAACATGCACGGATCATGTTGCAATTTGATGATAATTTTAGTGACAAAGGCATGATGTTTCGGCCGTTTAACGCATCGTGGCCTCTAAGTCGTCGCATACTGCGGAAACTGACGTATCGTAGCCTACTACAACAACAACAACATTTATTTATACCAAAAGAAAACTAAGATAAAAGTAATACATAAGGTATGAAACATGTAAGTAAGGTATTAGCTGCCTATAATAACCTTAATGGCTAAGAAGATTAGGCAGCTATCTATAAAATACAGTAGAGAAAAGAATAACGGTCATGAAAATATAAGTTAATATAAATTACATCAAAAGTAACCTAAGAATAGAAATACAAATAAATATTGACAATAAAATTACAAGGTAACATTACACCAGCGCAACACATAATTACAACAATAATTACAACACAAGAATAGTGACAAGCAATATAAAGCTATTTACAATGTATTCATGGACTAAGTATTGGGAGGAAAAAAAAAATAAATAAATAAATAAATAATGTATATCAATAAGACTGTATGATTTCCTTTTTTAAGGTTTTCCTAAAAGCTAATCCGTGGAGAGATTTTGTTTCTTCACTTAATGAGTTCCAAATTTTTGCAGCTAGAAATTTAATACTGAGTTTCCCATAATTTGTCCTTATTTGAGGAAGAGCAAGGGAAGACCTGGAAGCAAGTCTTGTATTGTACTTGTGACGTTTATTGACAGCTCTGAAATAGTTTGAGAAGGCTGGTGGCAAAGTGCCAGAATGGAAATCATACATAAATATTGCATTATGTAGGAAGATAATGTCCTCGAATTTAATTATTTCAAGAGCCTTGAAAAGTGGGATAGAGTGATCATTGTAGTTAGAAAAAGTAATTATTTGTAGGACTCTTTTTTGTAAAGTGATAATTGGGGTTAAAGTTGATTCGTAGGTGTTCCCCCAGGCAGTAATTCCATAGATCAAAAATGGATATATAAGAGAGTAGTAAAGGTTTGTAAGAGTTTTAAGATTGACCTAGTGACGAATTTTAGATAGAATGCCAATATTTCTTTTAATTCTCTTTGAGATATAGCATACCTGAGATTTTCAATTTAAATGTGAGTCTATCATTATACCTAAATATTTAATAGAATTTTCATGCATTAGTGTTTGATTGTTTATTTTCAGATTAATCGGATAATTAAATGATTTTTGAGGTGGGCGAAAAATAACATAGTTAGACTTTTCAATATTAAGAGAAAGTTTGTTGGCACAAAGTCAGCTGAATACTTCTTGTAGTTCATTGTTTACAGTTGTTTCTAATTCTGATAAACTCTTGTGAGCATAGAAAAGATTAATTAGGAGATCATGGCACCTGCGCCAGGGTGTTTATTGTGGCCTACTTTTTGGAGGAGTTTCCCTTAGTCGCAACTTTGCAAAATCTCAGAAAATGCGCGATGGGGGGTGCCCTTGCCAAATTTGCCATAGCTCGGCTTTAAGGGCACTTTGGGAGCCGCGGTTTGCAGCAAAATGTTGTGCTATGTTTGCACTTGAAGTGCATTCTAATTAAGATATAATGGTTTTTCCGCCAGGATGTTTTT
The DNA here is from genome assembly GCA_964020085.1 of Micromussa lordhowensis. Taxonomy (NCBI): domain Eukaryota; kingdom Metazoa; phylum Cnidaria; class Anthozoa; order Scleractinia; family Lobophylliidae; genus Micromussa; species Micromussa lordhowensis. Next base: position 62,409 of record CAXHUQ010000607.1, on the reverse strand, counting down.
TGTGGGCTACTTTTTGGAGGAGTTTCCCTTGGCCGCAACTTTGCAAAATCTCAGAAAATGCGCGAGGAAAGTTGCCTTGTCAAATTTGCCATAGCTCGGCTTTACGGGCGCTTTGGGAGCCGTGGTTTGCAGCAAAATGTTGTCCTATGTTTGCACTTCAAGTGCAGACTAATTAGGAGATGATGGCATTTGCGCCAGGGTGTTTTTGTGGCCTACTTTTTGGATAACTTTCCCCTGGTCGCAACCTTGCAAAATCTCAGAAAATGCGCGATGAGGGTGTCCTTGCCAAATTTGCCATAGCTCGGCTTTACGGGCACTTTGGGAGCCGCGGTGGAAAAATTTCCATATAACCCCAACATTTATTATGCATGCAGAATGATTAATTATGTACGCGCTCTATTTTTGGAGAAGACAGTAGGAACCCCCTAATATATACATTGATAATTATTACTTACTGTATGAATAAAAGAGGATTTCATTTCGCGCTGTCTTTTTGCCAACTCTCTTCTTCCCCTACCTTCATTCTTCTCTCTTTTTCTCCTTTATATTTCCCAGGCTCGTTACGGATTATTTTTCTTTTTTTCCTTTTTCCCCTGCAGGTCTCGAACTTCTTACCTTTCGCATACCTCTCGCTTACCAGCTTCTCTTTTACACCACTACACTACGAGGCTCAGTTGAGAATTACCGCTCCAAAAATTATTTATATTTTACTTGACTCGTTAACATTCCTAAAAATTTACATTACAATTTACTTATTCATCTGTTTAAAGGATTTTCACGCTGCACGAAAACATGCATTGGATTTTTTAGCCAGCTGGGTCCATTGTGAGTTTGGTGTCTTCTTCGTTGAGTTCACTTGAAAACTGACCCAAAGAGTAGTATAGGCTCACGGTATCGTTTACGTTAAGGACCTTTTCACCGCTGTAAGACCATCTTCGCAATGGTCTTCTCGATTTTTTAATGCTCTGGCTACTTCTGAAGTCTACGACGTCTTTGATTGTTTGTCATCTTTCTGTGCCAGTGGAGATGTATTGCTTCACTTCAGTACCAGCTTCAGCGAAACGAAAGGTGGATACAGTCGTTAATCGAACCTGCCCGCTTTTTATAACATGGGCTCGAGAAAGATGGATATAACGAACTTGAGGAAACAAAATACACCGCAGCAAATGAAAGCAGAACAGCTCATGCCGCGGCTTTGCGCAAGTATATCAGGGAGAAAATACGAGAACACACAACCGAGGTGAGGAAGTGGCTTATTGCACAGGATTTTCTTTCATGTACAGAATCAAAATACTCGCTGACCTTAACAACATTTTATAGCTAACCGCAAGCCGCTTTTGCTTAGGCCTAAATCGATATTTTTAAAGTATTTTTACACTGTCGCATAAGACTAAATCGCTATTATTTTAAGCAGGTTTTAGTGTGCTCTTTAATTTTAAATGCGATGAATGCGCCATAAAAATGAATTTTAAATTTCGTTTTTGTGGAATTTGGCCCTTAAAATCGTTTCTTTTTATTTTCGATGTCTTTTTAAACTCGATGCGTAAACAAAGAACTGTATGCATAATAAATGTATGGGGTTTTAGGGAAATCTTGCCCCGGTAAATAAGTTATTCAGAATTAACAAATCATAACGTACATATAAATTTGGTGCGGACAAAATTAACAGATTGAAGATCGTAACGTTGAAATGTAAGGGTTTAGCAGACGAAAAGAAAAGAAAAGACGTCTTCAATTGGCTTCCGCAAGGGTCCCCTTGGCAAATTTGACATAGCTCGGCTTCACGGGCACTTTGGGAGCCGCGGTTTGCAGCAAAAGGTTGTGCTAGGTTGGCGTACAAGGAAATCCTAATTAGGACATGATGGCATTCGCGCCAGGGTGTTTTTTGTGGCCTTCTTTTTGCAGGACTTTCCCCTGGTCCCAACTTTGCAGAATTTCAGAAAACGCGCGCTGGGGGTCTCCTTGGCAAATTTGACATAGCTCGGCTTCTTGGGCACTTTGGGAGCCGCAGTTTGCAGCAAAATGTTGTGCTAGGATGGCACTTCAAGGAAATCCTAATTAAGACATGATGGCATTCGCGACAGGTTGTTTTTTTTGGCCTTCTTTTTGCAGGAGTTTCCCCTGGTCCCAACTTTGCAGAATTTCAGAAAACGCGCGCTGGGGGCTTCATTGGCAAATTTGACATAGCTCGGCTTCACGGGCACTTTGGGAGCAGCGGTCTCCAGCAAAATGTTGTGCTAGTACGGCACTTTAAGGAAATTCTAATTAGGACATAATGGCATTCGCGCCAGGGTGTTTTTTGTGGCCTTCTTTTTGCAAGAGTTTCCCCTGGTCCCAACTTTCCAGAATTTCAGAAAACGCGCCCTGGGGGTCCCCTTGGCAAAATTTAACATAGCTCGCCTTCACGGGCACTTTGGGAGCCGAGGTTTGCAGCAAAATGTGGTCCTAGGTTTGGCCCCTCAAGAAAATTTTAATTAGGACATGATGGCATTCGCGCCAGGATGGTTTTTGTGGCCTTCTTTTTGGAGGACTTTCCCCTGGTCCCAACTTTGCAGAATTTCAGAAAACGCGTGCTGGGGGCCCCTCTTGGCAAATTTGACATAGCTCGACTTCACGGGCACTTTGGGAGCCGCGGTTTGTAGCAAAATGTTTTGCTAGGTTGGCACTTCAAGGAAATTTTAATTAGGACATGATGGCATTCGTGCCAGGGTGTTTTTTGTGGCCTTTTTTTTTGCAGGACTTTCCCCTGGTCCCAACTTTGCAGAATTTCAGAAAACGCGCGCTGGGGGTCCCATTGGAAAATTTGACATACCTCGGCTTTACGGGCACCTTGGGAGCCGGGGTTTGCAGCAAAATCTTGTGCTAAGTTAGCACTTTAAGAAAATCTTAATTAGGACATGATGGCATTCGCGGCAGGGTGTTTTTTCTTGCCTTCTTTTTGCAGTAGTTTCCCCTGGTCCCAACTTTGCAGAATTTCAGAAAACGCGCGCTGGGGGTTCCCTTGGCAAAATTGAACATAGCTCGGCTTCACGGGCACTTTGGGAGCCGCGGTTTGCAGCAAAATGTGGTGCTAGGTTTGGCCCTTCAAGAAAATCTTTATTAGGACATGATGGCATTCGCGCCAGGTTGGTTTTTGTGGCCTTCTTTTTGCAGGACTTTTCCCTGGTCCCAACTTTGCAGAATTTCAGAAAACTCGCGCTGGGGGCCCCTCTTGGCAAATTTGACATAACTCGGCTTCACGGGCACTTTGGGAGCCGCGGTTTGTAGCAAAATGTTGTGATTGGTTGGCACTTTAAGGAAATTCTAATTAGGACATGATGGCATTCGCGCCAGGGTGTTTTTTGTGGCCTTTTTTTTTGCAGGAGTTTCCCCTGGTCCCAACTTTGCAGACTTTTAGAAAACGCGCGCTAGGGGTCCCATTGGCAAATTTGACATAGCTCGGCTTCACGGGCACTTTGGGAGCCGCCGTTTGCAGCAAAATGTTCTGCTAGGTTGGGACTTTAAGGAAATTCTAATTAGGACATGATGGCATTTGCGCCAGGGTGTTTTTACGGCCTTCTTTTTGCAGGACTTTCCCCTGGTCCCAACTTTGCAGAATTTCAGAAAACGCACGCTGGGGGTCCCATTGGCAAATTTGACATAGCTCGCCTTTACGGGCACCTTGGGAGCCGGGGTTTGAAGCAAAATGTTGTGCTAGGTTAGCACTTTAAGAAAATCTTAATTAGGACATGATGGCATTCGCGGCAGGGTGTTTTTTCTGGCCTTTTTTTTGCAGGAGTTTCCCCTGGTCCCAACTTTGCAGAATTTCAGAAAACGCGCGCTGGGGGTCCCCTTGGCAAACTTGAACATAGCTCGGCTTCACGGGCACTTTGGGAGCCGCGGTTTGCAGCAAAATGCGGTGCTAGGTTTGGCCCTTCAAGAAAATTTTTATTAGGACATGATGGCATTCGCGCCAGGTTGGTTTTTGTGGCCTTCTTTTTGCAGGACTTTTCCCTGGTCCCAACTTTGCAGAATTTCAGAAAACGCGCGCTGGGGGTCCCCTTGGCAAAATTGAACATAGCTCGGCTTCACGGGCACTTTGGGAGCCGCGGTTTGCAGCAAAATGTGGTGCTAGGTTTGGCCCTTCAAGAAAATTTTTATTAGGACATGATGGCATTCGCGCCAGGTTGGTTTTTGTGGCCTTCTTTTTGCAGGACTTTTCCCTGGTCCCAACTTTGCAGAATTTCAGAAAACGCGCGCTGGGGGTCCCCTTGGCAAAATTGAACATAGCTCGGCTTCACGGGCACTTTGGGAGCCGCGGTTTGCAGCAAAATGTGGTGCTAGGTTTGGCCCTTCAAGAAAATTTTTATTAGGACATGATGGCATTCGCGCCAGGTTGGTTTTTGTGGCCTTCTTTTTGCAGGACTTTTCCCTGGTCCCAACTTTGCAGAATTTCAGAAAACGCGCGCTGGGGGCCCCTCTTGGCAAATTTGACATAACTCGGCTTCACGGGCACTTTGGGAGCCGCGGTTTGTAGCAAAATGTTGTGATTGGTTGGCACTTTAAGGAAATTCTAATTAGGACATGATGGCATTCGCGCCAGGGTGTTTTTTGTGGCCTTTTTTTTTGCAGGAGTTTCCCCTGGTCCCAACTTTGCAGACTTTTAGAAAACGCGCGCTAGGGGTCCCATTGGCAAATTTGACATAGCTCGGCTTCACGGGCACTTTGGGAGCCGCCGTTTGCAGCAAAATGTTCTGCTAGGTTGGGACTTTAAGGAAATTCTAATTAGGACATGATGGCATTTGCGCCAGGGTGTTTTTTACGGCCTTCTTTTTGCAGGACTTTCCCCTGGTCCCAACTTTGCAGAATTTCAGAAAACGCACGCTGGGGGTCCCATTGGCAAATTTGACATAGCTCGCCTTTACGGGCACCTTGGGAGCCGGGGTTTGCAGCAAAATGTTGTGCTAGGTTAGCACTTTAAGAAAATCTTAATTAGGACATGATGGCATTCGCGGCAGGGTGTTTTTTCTGGCCTTTTTTTTGCAGGAGTTTCCCCTGGTCCCAACTTTGCAGAATTTCAGAAAACGCGCGCTGGGGGTCCCCTTGGCAAACTTGAACATAGCTCGGCTTCACGGGCACTTTGGGAGCCGCGGTTTGCAGCAAAATGTGGTGCTAGGTTTGGCCCTTCAAGAAAATTTTTATTAGGACATGATGGCATTCGCGCCAGGTTGGTTTTTGTGGCCTTCTTTTTGCAGGACTTTTCCCTGGTCCCAACTTTGCAGAATTTCAGAAAACGCGCGCTGGGGGTCCCCTTGGCAAAATTGAACATAGCTCGGCTTCACGGGCACTTTGGGAGCCGCGGTTTGCAGCAAAATGTGGTGCTAGGTTTGGCCCTTCAAGAAAATTTTTATTAGGACATGATGGCATTCGCGCCAGGTTGGTTTTTGTGGCCTTCTTTTTGCAGGACTTTTCCCTGGTCCCAACTTTGCAGAATTTCAGAAAACGCGCGCTGGGGGCCCCTCTTGGCAAATTTGACATAACTCGGCTTCACGGGCACTTTGGGAGCCGCGGTTTGTAGCAAAATGTTGTGATTGGTTGGCACTTTAAGGAAATTCTAATTAGGACATGATGGCATTCGCGCCAGGGTGTTTTTTGTGGCCTTTTTTTTTGCAGGAGTTTCCCCTGGTCCAAACTTTGCAGACTTTTAGAAAACGCGCGCTAGGGGTCCCATTGGCAAATTTGACATAGCTCGGCTTCACGGGCACTTTGGGAGCCGCCGTTTGCAGCAAAATGTTCTGCTAGGTTGGGACTTTAAGGAAATTCTAATTAGGACATGATGGCATTTGCGCCAGGGTGTTTTTTACGGCCTTCTTTTTGCAGGACTTTCCCCTGGTCCCAACTTTGCAGAATTTCAGAAAACGCACGCTGGGGGTCCCATTGGCAAATTTGACATAGCTCGCCTTTACGGGCACCTTGGGAGCCGGGGTTTGCAGCAAAATGTTGTGCTAGGTTAGCACTTTAAGAAAATCTTAATTAGGACATGATGGCATTCGCGGCAGGGTGTTTTTTCTGGCCTTTTTTTTGCAGGAGTTTCCCCTGGTCCCAACTTTGCAGAATTTCAGAAAACGCGCGCTGGGGGTCCCCTTGGCAAACTTGAACATAGCTCGGCTTCACGGGCACTTTGGGAGCCGCGGTTTGCAGCAAAATGTGGTGCTAGGTTTGGCCCTTCAAGAAAATTTTTATTAGGACATGATGGCATTCGCGCCAGGTTGGTTTTTGTGGCCTTCTTTTTGCAGGACTTTTCCCTGGTCCCAACTTTGCAGAATTTCAGAAAACGCGCGCTGGGGGTCCCCTTGGCAAAATTGAACATAGCTCGGCTTCACGGGCACTTTGGGAGCCGCGGTTTGCAGCAAAATGTGGTGCTAGGTTTGGCCCTTCAAGAAAATGTTTATTAGGACATGATGGCATTCGCGCCAGGTTGGTTTTTGTGGCCTTATTTTTGCAGGACTTTTCCCTGGTCCCAACTTTGCAGAATTTCAGAAAACGCGCGCTGGGGGCCCCTCTTGGCAAATTTGACATAACTCGGCTTCACGGGCACTTTGGGAGCCGCGGTTTGTAGCAAAATGTTGTGATTGGTTGGCACTTTAAGGAAATTCTAATTAGGACATGATGGCATTCGCGCCAGGGTGTTTTTTGTGGCCTTTTTTTTGCAGGAGTTTCCCCTGGTCCAAACTTTGCAGACTTTCAGAAAACGCGCGCTAGGGGTCCCATTGGCAAATTTGACATAGCTCGGCTTCACGGGCACTTTGGGAGCCGCCATTTGCAGCAAAATGTTGTGCTAGGTTGGGACTTTAAGGAAATTGTAATTAGGACATGATGGCATTTGCGCCAGGGTTTTTTTTACGGCCTTCTTTTTGCAGGACTTTCCCCTGGTCCCAACTTTGCAGAATTTCAGAAAACGCGCGCTGGGGGTCCCATTGGCAAATTTGACATAGCTCGGCTTTACGGGCACCTTGGGAGCCGGAGTTTGCAGCAAAATCTTGTGCTAGGCTTGCACTTTAAGAAAATCTTAATTAGGACATGATGGCATTTGCGGCAGGGTGCTTTTTATGGCCTTCTTTTTGCAGGAGTTTCCCCTGGTCCCAACTTTGCAGAATTTCAGAAAACGCGCGCTGGGGGTCCCCTTGTCAAAATTGAACATAGCTCGGCTTCACGGGCACTTTGGGAGCCACGGTTTGCAGCAAAATGTGGCGCTAGGTTTGGCCCTTCAAGAAAATTTTTATTAGGACATGATGGCATTCGCGCCAGGGTGGTTTTTGTGGCCTTCTTTTTGCAGGACTTTCCCGTGGTCCCAACTTTGCAGAATTTCAGAAAACGCGCGCTGGGGGCCCCTCTTGGCAAATTTGACATAGCTCGGCTTCACGGGCACTTTGGGAGCTGCGGTTTGTAGCAAAATGTTGTGCTAGGTTGGCACTTTAAGGAAATTTTAATTAGGACATGATAGCATTCGCGCCAGGGTGTTTTTTGTGGCCTTTTTTTGCAGTAGTTTCCCCTGGTCCCAACTTTGCAGAATTTCAGAAAACGCGCGCTGGGGGTCCCCTTGGCAAATTTGACATAGCTCGGCTTCACGGGCACTTCAAGAGGCGCGGTTTGCACCAAAATGTTCTGCTAGGTTGGCACTTCAAGGAAATCCTACTTAGGACATGATGGCATTGGCGCCAGGGTGTTTTTTCTGGCCTTCTTTTTGCAGTAGTTTCCCCTGGTCCCATTTCTGCAGAATTTCAGAAAACGCGCGCTGGGGGTCCCCTTGGCAAATTTGAGATAGGTCGGCTTCACGGGCACTTTAAGAGGCGCGGTTTGCAGCAAAATGTTCTGCTAGGTTGGCACTTCAAGGAAATCTTAGTTAGGACATGATGGCATTGGCGCCAGGGTGTTTTTTCTGGCCTTCTTTTTGCAGTAGTTTCCCCTGGTCCCAACTTTGCAGAATTTCAGAAAACGCGCGCTGGGGGCCCCTCTTGGCAAATTTGACATAGCTCGGCTTCACGGGCACTTTAAGAGGCGCGGTTTGCAGCAAAATGTTCTGCTAGGTTGGCACTTTAAGGAAATTCTAGTTAGGACATGATGGCATTGGCGCCAGGGTGTTTTTTCTGGCCTTCTTTTTGCAGTAGTTTCCCCTGGTCCCAACTTTGCAGAATTTCAGAAAACGCGCGCTGGGGGTCCCCTTGGCAAATTTGACATAGCTCGGCTTCACGGGCACTTTAAGAGGCGCGGTTTGCAGCAAAATGTTCTGCTAGGTTGGCACTTTAAGGAAATCCTAGTTAGGACATGATGGCATTGGCGCCAGGGTGTTTTTTCTGGCCTTCTTTTTGCAGTAGTTTCCCCTGGTCCCAACTTTGCAGAATTTCAGAAAACGCGCGCTGGGGGTCCCCTTGGCAAATTTGACATAGCTCGGCTTCACGGGCACTTTAAGAGGCGCGGTTTGCAGCAAAATGTTCTGCTAGGTTGGCACTTCAAGGAAATGCTAGTTAGGACATGATGGCATTGGCGCCAGGGTGTTTTTTTTGGCCTTCTTTTTGCAGTAGTTTCCCCTGGTCCCAACTTTGCAGAATTTCAGAAAACGCGCGCTGGGGGTCCCCTTGGCAAATTTGACATAGCTCGGCTTCACGGGCACTTTAAGAGGCGCGGTTTGCAGCAAAATGTTCTGCTAGGTTGGCACTTCAAGGAAATTCTAGTTAGGACATGATGGCATTGGCGCCAGGGTGTTTTTTCTGGCCTTCTTTTTGCAGTAGTTTCCCCTGGTCCCAACTTTGCAGAATTTCAGAAAACGCGCGCTGGGGGTCCCCTTGGCAAATTTGACATAGCTCGGCTTCACGGGCACTTTAAGAGGCGCGGTTTGCAGCAAAATGTTCTGCTAGGTTGGCACTTTAAGGAAATTGTAGTTAGGACATGATGGCATTGGCGCCAGGGTGTTTTTTCTGGCCTTCTTTTTGCAGTAGTTTCCCCTGGTCCCAACTTTGCAGAATTTCAGAAAACGCGCGCTGGGGGTCCCCTTGGCAAATTTGACATAGCTCGGCTTCACGGGCACTTTAAGAGGCGCGGTTTGCAGCAAAATGTTTTGCTAGGTTGGCACTTCAAGGAAATCCTAGTTAAAACATGATGGCATTGGCGCCAGGGTGTTTTTTCTGGCCTTCTTTTTGCAGTAGTTTCCCCTGGTCCCAACTTTGCAGAATTTCAGAAAACGCGCGCTGGGGGTCCCCTTGGCAAATTTGACATAGCTCGGCTTCACGGGCACTTTAAGAGGCGCGGTTTGCAGCAAATTGTTTTGCTAGGTTGGCACTTTAAGGAAATCCTAGTTAAGACATGATAGCATTGGCGCCAGGGTGTTTTTTCTGGCCTTCTTTTTGCAGTAGTTTCCCCTGGTCCCAACTTTGCAGAATTTCAGAAAACGCGCGCTGGGGGTCCCCTTGGCAAATTTGACATAGCTCGGCTTCACGGGCACTTTAAGAGGCGCGGTTTGCAGCAAAATGTTCTGCTAGGTTGGCACTTCAAGGAAATTCTAGTTAGCACATGATGGCATTGGCGGCAGGGTGTTTTTTCTGGCCTTCTTTTTGCAGTAGTTTCCCCTGGTCCCAACTTTGCAGAATTTCAGAAATCGCGCGCTGGGGGTCCCCTTGGCAAATTTGACATAGCTCGGCTTCACGGGCACTTTAAGAGGCGCGGTTTGCAGCAAAATGTTTTGCTAGGTTGGCACTTCAAGGAAATTCTCGTTAGGACATGATGGCATTGGCGCCAGGGTGTTTTTTCTGGCCTTCTTTTTGCAGTAGTTTCCCCTGGTCCCAACTTTGCAGAATTTCAGAAAACGCGCGCTGGGGGTCCCCTTGGCAAATTTGACATAGCTCGGCTTCACGGGCACTTTAAGAGGCGCAGTTTGCAGCAAAATGTTCTGCTAGGTTGGCACTTCAAGGAAATCCTAGTTAAGACATGATGGCATTGGCGCCAGGGTGTTTTTTTTGGCCTTCTTTTTGCAGTAGTTTCCCCTGGTCCCAACTTTGCAGAATTTCAGAAAACGCGCGCTGGGGGTCCCCTTGGCAAATTTGACATAGCTCGGCTTCACGGGCACTTTAAGAGGCGCGGTTTGCAGCAAAATGTTCTGCTAGGTTGGCACTTTAAGGAAATCTTAGTTAGGACATGATGGCATTGGCGCCAGGGTGTTTTTTCTGGCCTTGTTTTTGCAGTAGTTTCCCCTGGTCCCAACTCTGCAGAATTTCAGAAAACGCGCGCTGGGGGTCCCCTTGGCAAATTTAAGATAGGTCGGCTTCACGGGCACTTTAAGAGGCGCGGTTTGCAGCAAAATGTTCTGCTAGGTTGGCACTTCAAGGAAATCCTAGTTAGGACATGATGGCCTTGGCGCCAGGGTGTTTTTTCTGGCCTTCTTTTTGCAGTAGTTTCCCCTGGTCCCAACTTTGCAGAATTTCAGAAAACGCGCGCTGGGGGTCCCCTTGGCAAATTTGACATAGCTCGGCTTCACGGGCACTTTAAGAGGCGCGGTTTGCAGCAAAATGTTCTGCTAGGTTGGCACTTTAAGGAAATCCTAGTTAGGACATGCTGGCATTGGCGCCAGGGTGTTTTTTCTGGCCTTCTTTTTGCAGTAGTTTCCCCTGGTCCCAACTTTGCAGAATTTCAGAAAACGCGCGCTGGGGGTCCCCTTGGCAAATTTGACATAGCTCGGCTTCACGGGCACTTTAAGAGGCGCGGTTTGCAGCAAAATGTTCTGCTAGGTTGGCACTTTAAGGAAATCCTAGTTAGGACATGATGGCATTGGCGCCAGGGTGTTTTTTCTGGCCTTCTTTTTGCAGTAGTTTCCCCTGGTCCCAACTTTGCAGAATTTCAGAAAACGCGCGCTGGGGGTCCCCTTGGCAAATTTGACATAGCTCGGCTTCACGGGCACTTTAAGAGGCGCGGTTTGCAGCAAAATGTTCTGCTAGGTTGGCACTTCAAGAAAATCCTAGTTAGGACATGATGGCATTGGCGCCAGGGTGTTTTTTCTGGCCTTCTTTTTGCAGTAGTTTCCCCTGGTCCCAACTTTGCAGAATTTCAGAAAACGCGCGCTGGGGGTCCCCTTGGCAAATTTGACATAGCTCGGCTTCACGGGCACTTTAAGAGGCGCGGTTTGCAGCAAAATGTTCTGCTAGGTTGGCACTTCAAGGAAATTCTAGTTAGGACATGATGCCATTGGCGCCAGGGTGTTTTTTCTGGCCTTCTTTTTGCAGTAGTTTCCCCTGGTCCCAACTTTGCAGAATTTCAGAAAACGCGCGCTGGGGGTCCCCTTGGCAAATTTGACATAGCTCGGCTTCACGGGCACTTTAAGAGGCGCGGTTTGCAGCAAAATGTTCTGCTAGGTTGGCACTTCAAGGAAATCCTAGTTAAGACATGATGGCATTGGCGCCAGGGTGTTTTTTCTGGCCTTCTTTTTGCAGTAGTTTCCCCTGGTCCCAACTTTGCAGAATTTCAGAAAACGCGCGCTGGGGGTCCGCTTGGCAAATTTGACATAGCTCGGCTTCACGGGCACTTTAAGAGGCGCGGTTTGCAGCAAAATGTTTTGCTAGGTTGGCACTTCAAGAAAATCCTAGTTAGGACATGATGGCATTGGCGGCAGGGTGTTTTTTCTGGCCTTCTTTTTGCAGTAGTTTCCCCTGGTCCCAACTTTGCAGAATTTCAGAAAACGCGCGCTGGGGGTCCTCTTGGCAAATTTGACATAGCTCGGCTTCACGGGCACTTTAAGAGGCGCGGTTTGCAGCAAATTGTTTTGCTAGGTTGGCACTTTAAGGAAATCCTAGTTAAGACATGATAGCATTGGCGCCAGGGTGTTTTTTCTGGCCTTCTTTTTGCAGTAGTTTCCCCTGGTCCCAACTTTGCAGAATTTCAGAAAACGCGCGCTGGGAGTCCCCTTGGCAAATTTGACATAGCTCGGCTTCACGGGCACTTTAAGAGGCGCGGTTTGCAGCAAAATATTCTGCTAGGTTGGCACTTCAAGGAAATCCTAGTTAGCACATGATGGCATTGGCGCCAGGGTGTTTTTTCTGGCCTTCTTTTTGCAGTAGTTTCCCCTGGTCCCAACTTTGCAGAATTTCAGAAATCGCGCGCTGGGGGTCCCCTTGGCAAATTTGACATAGCTCGGCTTCACGGGCACTTTAAGAGGCGCGGTTTGCAGCAAAATGTTTTGCTAGGTTGGCACTTCAAGGAAATCCTAGTTAGGACATGATGGCATTGGCGCCAGGGTGTTTTTTCTGGCCTTCTTTTTGCAGTAGTTTCCCCTGGTCCCAACTTTGCAGAATTTCAGAAAACGCGCGCTGGGGGTCCCCTTGGCAAATTTGACATAGCTCGGCTTCACGGGCACTTTAAGAGGCGCGGTTTGCAGCAAAATGTTCTGCTAGGTTGGCACTTCAAGGAAATATTAGTTAGGACATGATGGCATTGGCGCCAGGGTGTTTTTTATGGCCTTCTTTTTGCAGTAGTTTCCCCTGGTCCCAACTTTGCAGAATTTCAGAAAACGCGCGCTGGGGGTCCCCTTGGCAAATTTGACATAGCTCGGCTTCACGGGCACTTTAAGAGGCGCGGTTTGCAGCAAAATGTTCTGCTAGGATGGCACTTCAAGGAAATCCTAGTTAGGACATGATGGCATTGGCGCCAGGGTGTTTTTTCTGGCCTTCTTTTTGCAGTAGTTTCCCCTGGTCCCAACTTTGCAGAATTTCAGAAAACGCGCGCTGGGGGTCCCCTTGGCAAATTTGACATAGCTCGGCTTCACGGGCACTTTAAGAGGCGCGGTTTGCAGCAAAATGTTCTGCTAGGTTGGCACTTTAAGGAAATTCTAGTTAGGACATGATGGCATTGGCGCCAGGGTGTTTTTTCTGGCCTTCTTTTTGCAGTAGTTTCCCCTGGTCCCAACTCTGCAGAATTTCAGAAAACGCGCGCTGGGGGTCCCCTTGGCAAATTTAAGATAGGTCGGCTTCACGGGCACTTTAAGAGGCGCGGTTTGCAGCAAAATGTTCTGCTAGGTTGGCACTTCAAGGAAATCCTAGTTAGGACATGATGGCATTGGCGCCAGGGTGTTTTTTCTGGCCTTCTTTTTGCAGTAGTTTCCCCTGGTCCCAACTTTGCAGAATTTCAGAAAACGCGCGCTGGGGGTCCCCTTGGCAAATTTGACATAGCTCGGCTTCACGGGCACTTTAAGAGGCGCGGTTTGCAGCAAAATGTTCTGCTAGGTTGGCACTTTAAGGAAATCCTAGTTAGGACATGCTGGCATTGGCGCCAGGGTGTTTTTCTGGCCTTCTTTTTGCAGTAGTTTCCCCTGGTCCCAACTTTGCAGAATTTCAGAAAACGCGCGCTGGGGGTCCCCTTGGCAAATTTGACATAGCTCGGCTTCACGGGCACTTTAAGAGGCGCGGTTTGCAGCAAAATGTTCTGCTAGGTTGGCACTTTAAGGAAATCCTAGTTAGGACATGATGGCATTGGCGCCAGGGTGTTTTTTCTGGCCTTCTGTTTGCAGTAGTTTCCCCTGGTCCCAACTTTGCAGAATTTCAGAAAACGAGCGCTGAGGGTCCCCTTGGCAAATTTGACATAGCTCGGCTTCACGGGCACTTTAAGAGGCGCGGTTTGCAGCAAAATGTTCTGCTAGGTTGGCACTTCAAGAAAATCCTAGTTAGGACATGATGGCATTGGCGCCAGGGTGTTTTTTTTGGCCTTCTTTTTGCAGTAGTTTCCCCTGGTCCCAACTTTGCAGAATTTCAGAAAACGCGCGCTGGGGGTCCCCTTGGCAAATTTGACATAGCTCGGCTTCACGGGCACTTTAAGAGGCGCGGTTTGCAGCAAAATGTTCTGCTAGGTTGGCACTTCAAGGAAATTCTTGTTAGGACATGATGCCATTGGCGCCAGGGTGTTTTTTCTGGCCTTCTTTTTGCAGTAGTTTCCCCTGGTCCCAACTTTGCAGAATTTCAGAAAACGCGCGCTGGGGGTCCCCTTGGAAAATTTGACATAGCTCGGCTTCACGGGCACTTTAAGAGGCGCGGTTTGCAGCAAAATGTTCTGCTAGGTTGGCACTTCAAGGAAATCCTAGTTAAGACATGATGGCATTGGCGCCAGGGTGTTTTTTCTGGCCTTCTTTTTGCAGTAGTTTCCCCTGGTCCCAACTTTGCAGAATTTCAGAAAACGCGCGCTGGGGGTCCGCTTGGCAAATTTGACATAGCTCGGCCTCACGGTTACTTTAAGAGGCGCGGTTTGCAGCAAAATGTTTTGCTAGGTTGGCACTTCAAGAAAATCCTAGTTAGGACATGATGGCATTGGCGCCAGGGTGTTTTTTCTGGCCTTCTTTTTGCAGTAGTTTCCCCTGGTCCCAACTTTGCAGAATTTCAGAAAACGCGCGCTGGGGGTCCTCTTGGCAAATTTGACATAGCTCGGCTTCACGGGCACTTTAAGAGGCGCGGTTTGCAGCAAATTGTTTTGCTAGGTTGGCACTTTAAGGAAATCCTAGTTAAGACATGATAGCATTGGCGCCAGGGTGTTTTTTCTGGCCTTCTTTTTGCAGTAGTTTCCCCTGGTCCCAACTTTGCAGAATTTCAGAAAACGCGCGCTGGGAGGCCCCTTGGCAAATTTGACATAGCTCGGCTTCACGGGCACTTTAAGAGGCGCGGTTTGCAGCAAAATATTCTGCTAGGTTGGCACTTCAAGGAAATCCTAGTTAGCACATGATGGCATTGGCGCCAGGGTGTTTTTTCTGGCCTTCTTTTTGCAGTAGTTTCCCCTGGTCCCAACTTTGCAGAATTTCAGAAATCGCGCGCTGGGGGTCCCCTTGGCAAATTTGACATAGCTCGGCTTCACGGGCACTTTAAGAGGCGCGGTTTGCAGCAAAATGTTTTGCTAGGTTGGCACTTCAAGGAAATCCTAGTTAGGACATGATAGCATTGGCGCCAGGGTGTTTTTTCTGGCCTTCTTTTTGCAGTAGTTTCCCCTGGTCCCAACTTTGCAGAATTTCAGAAAACGCGCGCTGGGGGTCCCCTTGGCAAATTTGACATAGCTCGGCTTCACGGGCACTTTAAGAGGCGCGGTTTGCAGCAAAATGTTCTGCTAGGTTGGCACTTCAAGGAAATATTAGTTAGGACATGATGGCATTGGCGCCAGGGTGTTTTTTATGGCCTTCTTTTTGCAGTAGTTTCCCCTGGTCCCAACTTTGCAGAATTTCAGAAAACGCGCGCTGGGGGTCCCCTTGGCAAATTTGACATAGCTCGGCTTCACGGGCACTTTAAGAGGCGCGGTTTGCAGCAAAATGTTCTGCTAGGTCGGCACTTCAAGGAAATCCTAGTTAGGACATGATGGCATTGGCGCCAGGGTGTTTTTTCTGGCCTTCTTTTTGCAGTAGTTTCCCCTGGTCCCAACTTTGCAGAATTTCAGAAAACGCGCGCTGGGGGTCCCCTTGGCAAATTTGACATAGCTCGGCTTCACGGGCACTTTAAGAGGCGCGGTTTGCAGCAAAATGTTCTGCTAGGTTGGCACTTCAAGGAAATTTTAGTTAGGACATGATGGCATTGGCGCCAGGGTGTTTTTTCTGGCCTTCTTTTTGCAGTAGTTTCCCCTGGTCCCAACTTTGCAGAATTTCAGAAAACGCGCGCTGGGGGTCCCCTTGGCAAATTTGACATAGCTCAGCTTCACGGGCACTTTAAGAGGCGCGGTTTGCAGCAAAATGTTCTGCTAGGTTGGCACTTCAAGGAAATCCTAGTTAAGACATGATGGCATTGGCGCCAGGGTGTTTTTTCTAACCTTCTTTTTGCAGTAGTTTCCCCTGGTCCCAACTTTGCAGAATTTCAGAAAACGCGCGCTGGGGGTCCCCTTGGCAAATTTGACATAGCTCGGCTTCACGGGCACTTTAAGAGGCGCGGTTTGCAGCAAAATGTTTTGCTAGGTTGGCACTTCAAGGAAATCCTAGTAAGGACATGATGGCATTGGCGCCAGGGTGTGTTTTCTGGCCTTCTTTTTGCAGTAGTTTCCCCTGGTCCCAACTTTGCAGAATTTCAGAAAACGCGCGCTGGGGGTCCCCTTGGCAAATTTGACATAGCTCGGCTTCACGGGCACTTTAAGAGGCGCGGTTTGCAGCAAAATGTTTTGCTAGGTTGGCACTTCAAGGAAATTCTAGTTAGGACATGATGGCATTGGCGCCAGGGTGTTTTTTCTGGCCTTCTTTTTGCAGTAGTTTCCCCTGGTCCCAACTTTGCAGAATTTCAGAAAACGCGCGCTGGGGGTCCCCTTGGTAAATTTGACATAGCTCGGCTTCACGGGCACTTTAAGAGGCGCGGTTTGCAGCAAATTGTTTTGCTAGGTTGGCACTTCAAGGAAATTTTAGTTAAGACATGATAGCATTGGCGCCAGGGTGTTTTTTTTGGCCTTCTTTTTGCAGTAGTTTCCCCTGGTCCCAACTTTGCAGAATTTCAGAAAACGCGCGCTGGGGGTCCCCTTGGCAAATTTGACATAGCTCGGCTTCACGGGCACTTTAAGAGGCGCGGTTTGCAGCAAAATATTCTGCTAGGTTGGCACTTCAAGAAAATGCTAATTAGGACATGATGGCATTGGCGCCAGGGTGTTTTTTCTGGCCTTCTTTTTGCAGTAGTTTCCCCTGGTCCCAACTTTGCAGAATTTCAGAAATCGCGCGCTGGGGGTCCCCTTGGCAAATTTGACATAGCTTGGCTTCACGGGCACTTTAAGAGGCGCGGTTTGCAGCAAAATGTTCTGCTAGGTTGGCACTTTAAGGAAATCCTAGTTAGGACATGATGGCATTGGCGCCAGGGTGTTTTTTCTGGCCTTCTTTTTGCAGTAGTTTCCCCTGGTCCCAACTTTGCAGAATTTCAGAAAACGCGCGCTGGGGGTCCCCTTGGCAAATTTGACATAGCTCGGCTTCACGGGCACTTTAAGAGGCGCGGTTTGCAGCAAAATGTTCTGCTAGGTTGGCACTTTAAGGAAATATTAGTTAGGACATGATGGCATTGGCGCCAGGGTGTTTTTTCTGGCCTTCTTTTTGCAGTAGTTTCCCCTGGTCCCAACTTTGCAGAATTTCAGAAAACGCGCGCTGGGGGTCCCCTTGGCAAATTTGACATAGCTCGGCTTCACGGGCACTTTAAGAGGCGCGGTTTGCAGCAAATTGTTCTGCTAGGTTGGCACTTTAAGGAAATTTTAGTTAGGACATGATAGCATTGGCGCCAGGGTGTTTTTTCTGGCCTTCTTTTTGCAGTAGTTTCCCCTGGTCCCAACTTTGCAGAATTTCAGAAAACGCGCGCTGGGGGTCCCCTTGGCAAATTTGACATAGCTCGGCTTCACGGGCACTTTAAGAGGCGCGGTTTGCAGCAAAATATTCTGCTAGGTTGGCACTTCAAGGAAATCCTAGTTAGGACATGATGGCATTTGCGCCAGGGTGTTTTTTCTGGCCTTCTTTTTGCAGTAGTTTCCCCTGGTCCCAACTTTGCAGAATTTCAGAAATCGCGCGCTGGGGGTCCCCTTGGCAAATTTGACATAGCTCGGCTTCACGGGCACTTTAAGAGGCGCGGTTTGCAGCAAAATGTTCTGCTAGGTTGGCACTTTAAGGAAATCCTAGTTAGGACATGATGGCATTGGCGCCAGGGTGTTTTTTCTGGCCTTCTTTTTGCAGTAGTTTCCCCTGGTCCCAACTTTGCAGAATTTCAGAAACCCTTGGCAAATTTGACATAGCTCGGCTTCACGGGCACTTTAAGAGGCGCGGTTTGCAGCAAAATGTTCTGCTAGGTTGGCACTTTAAGGAAATTTTAGTTAGGACATGATGGCATTGGCGCCAGGGTGTTTTTTCTGGCCTTCTTTTTGCAGTAGTTTCCCCTGGTCCCAACTTTGCAGAATTTCAGAAAACGCGCGCTGGGGGTCCCCTTGGCAAATTTGACATACCTCGGCTTCACGGGCACTTTAAGAGGCGCGGTTTGCAGCAAAATGTTCTGCTAGGTTGGCACTTCAAGGAAATCCTAGTTAGGACATGATGGCATTGGCGCCAGGGTGTTTTTTCTGGCCTTCTTTTTGCAGTAGTTTCCCCTGGTCCCAACTTTGCAGAATTTCAGAAAACGCGCGCTGGGGGTCCCCTTGGCAAATTTGACATAGCTCGGCTTCACGGGCACTTTAAGAGGCGCGGTTTGCAGCAAAATGTTCTGCTAGGTTGGCACTTGAAGGAAATATTAGTTAGGACATGATGGCATTGGCGCCAGGGTGTTTTTTCTGGCCTTCTTTTTGCAGTAGTTTCCCCTGGTCCCAACTTTGCAGAATTTCAGAAAACGCGCGCTGGGGGTCCCCTTGGCAAATTTGACATAGCTCGGCTTCACGGGCACTTTAAGAGGCGCGGTTTGCAGCAAAATGTTCTGCTAGGTTGGCACTTCAAGGAAATGCTAGTTAGGACATGATGGCATTGGCGCCAGGGTGTTTTTTCTGGCCTTCTTTTTGCAGTAGTTTCCCCTGGTCCCAACTTTGCAGAATTTCAGAAAACGCGCGCTGGGGGTCCCCTTGGCAAATTTGACATAGCTCGGCTTCACGGGCACTTTAAGAGGCGCGGTTTGCAGCAAAATGTTCTGCTAGGTTGGCACTTGAAGGAAATATTAGTTAGGACATGATGGCATTGGCGCCAGGGTGTTTTTTCTGGCCTTCTTTTTGCAGTAGTTTCCCCTGGTCCCAACTTTGCAGAATTTCAGAAAACGCGCGCTGGGGGTCCCCTTGGCAAATTTGACATAGCTCGGCTTCACGGGCACTTTAAGAGGCGCGGTTTGCAAAAAAATGTTCTGCTAGGTTGGCACTTCAAGGAAATCCTAGTTAGGACATGATGGCATTGGCGCCAGGGTGTTTTTTCTGGCCTTCTTTTTGCAGTAGTTTCCCCTGGTCCCAACTTTGCAGAATTTCAGAAAACGCACGCTGGGGGTCCCCTTGGCAAATTTGACATAGCTCGGCTTCACGGGCACTTTAAGAGGCGCGGTTTGCAGCAAAATGTTCTGCTAGGTTATCGCTTTAAGGAAATCCTAGTTAGGACATGATGGCATTGGCGCCAGGGTGTTTTTTCTGGCCTTCTTTTTGCAGTAGTTTCCCCTGGTCCCAACTTTGCAGAATTTCAGAAAACGCGCGCTGGGGGTCCCCTTGGCAAATTTGACATAGCTCGGCTTCACGGGCACTTTAAGAGGCGCGGTTTGCAGCAAAATGTTCTGCTAGGTTGGCACTTTAAGGAAATCCTAGTTAGGACATGATACCATTGGCGCCAGGGTGTTTTTTCTGGCCTTCTTTTTGCAGTAGTTTCCCCTGGTCCCAACTTTGCAGAATTTCAGAAAACGCGCGCTGGGGGTCCCCTTGGCAAATTTGACATAGCTCGGCTTCACGGGCACTTTAAGAGGCGCGGTTTGCAGCAAAATATTCTGCTAGGTTGGCACTTCAAGGAAATGCTAATTAGGACATGATGGCATTGGCGCCAGGGTGTTTTTTCTGGCCTTCTTTTTGCAGTAGTTTCCCCTGGTCCCAACTTTGCAGAATTTCAGAAATCGCGCGCTGGGGGTCCCCTTGGCAAATTTGACATAGCTCGGCTTCACGGGCACTTTAAGAGGCGCGGTTTGCAGCAAAATGTTCTGCTAGGTTGGCACTTTAAGGAAATCCTAGTTAGGACATGATAGCATTGGCGCCAGGATGTTTTCTCTGGCCTTCTTTTTGCAGTAGTTTCCCCTGGTCCCAACTTTGCAGAATTTCAGAAAACGCGCGCTGGGGGTCCCCTTGGCAAATTTGACATAGCTCGGCTTCACGGGCACTTTAAGAGGCGCGGTTTGCAGCAAAATATTCTGCTAGGTTGGCACTTCAAGGAAATCCTAGTTAGGACATGATGGCATTTGCGCCAGGGTGTTTTTTCTGGCCTTCTTTTTGCAGTAGTTTCCCCTGGTCCCAACTTTGCAGAATTTCAGAAATCGCGCGCTGGGGGTCCCCTTGGCAAATTTGACATAGCTCGGCTTCACGGGCACTTTAAGAGGCGCGGTTTGCAGCAAAATGTTCTGCTAGGTTGGCACTTTAAGGAAATTCTAGTTAGGACATGATGGCATTGGCGCCAGGGTGTTTTTTCTGGCCTTCTTTTTGCAGTAGTTTCCCCTGGTCCCAACTTTGCAGAATTTCAGAAACCCTTGGCAAATTTGACATAGCTCGGCTTCACGGGCACTTTAAGAGGCGCGGTTTGCAGCAAAATGTTCTGCTAGGTTGGCACTTTAAGGAAATTCTAGTTAGGACATGATGGCATTGGCGCCAGGGTGTTTTTTCTGGCCTTCTTTTTGCAGTAGTTTCCCCTGGTCCCAACTTTGCAGAATTTCAGAAAACGCGCGCTGGGGGTCCCCTTGGCAAATTTGACATACCTCGGCTTCACGGGCACTTTAAGAGGCGCGGTTTGCAGCAAAATGTTTTGCTAGGTTGGCACTTCAAGGAAATCCTAGTTAGGACATGATGGCATTGGCGCCAGGGTGTTTTTTCTGGCCTTCTTTTTGCAGTAGTTTCCCCTGGTCCCAACTTTGCAGAATTTCAGAAAACGCGCGCTGGGGGCCCCTTGGCAAATTTGACATAGCTCGGCTTCACGGGCACTTTAAGAGGCGCGGTTTGCAGCAAAATGTTCTGCTAGGTTGGCACTTGAAGGAAATATTAGTTAGGACATGATGGCATTGGCGCCAGGGTGTTTTTTCTGGCCTTCTTTTTGCAGTAGTTTCCCCTGGTCCCAACTTTGCAGAACTTCAGAAAACGCGCGCTGGGGGTCCCCTTGGCAAATTTGACATAGCTCGGCTTCACGGGCACTTTAAGAGGCGCGGTTTGCAGCAAAATGTTCTGCTAGGGTGGCACTTCAAGGAAATCCTAGTTAGGACATGATGGCATTGGCGCCAGGGTGTTTTTTCTGGCCTTCTTTTTGCAGTAGTTTCCCCTGGTCCCAACTTTGCAGAATTTCAGAAAACGCGCGCTGGGGGTCCCCTTGGCAAATTTGACATAGCTCGGCTTCACGGGCACTTTAAGAGGCGCGGTTTGCAGCAAAATGTTCTGCTAGGTTGGCACTTCAAGGAAATCCTAGTTAGGACATGATGGCATTGGCGCCAGGGTGTTTTTTCTGGCCTTCTTTTTGCAGTAGTTTCCCCTGGTCCCAACTTTGCAGAATTTCAGAAAACGCGCGCTGGGGGTCCCCTTGGCAAATTTGACATAGCTCGGCTTCACGGGCACTTTAAGAGGCGCGGTTTGCAGCAAAATGTTCTGCTAGGTTGGCACTTGAAGGAAATATTAGTTAGGACATGATGGCATTGGCGCCAGGGTGTTTTTTCTGGCCTTCTTTTTGCAGTAGTTTCCCCTGGTCCCAACTTTGCAGAATTTCAGAAAACGCGCGCTGGGGGTCCCCTTGGCAAATTTGACATAGCTCGGCTTCACGGGCACTTTAAGAGGCGCGGTTTGCAAAAAAATGTTCTGCTAGGTTGGCACTTCAAGGAAATCCTAGTTAGGATATGATGGCATTGGCGCCAGGGTGTTTTTTCTGGCCTTCTTTTTGCAGTAGTTTCCCCTGGTCCCAACTTTGCAGAATTTCAGAAAACGCACGCTGGGGGTCCCCTTGGCAAATTTGACATAGCTCGGCTTCACGGGCACTTTAAGAGGCGCGGTTTGCAGCAAAATGTTCTGCTAGGTTATCGCTTTAAGGAAATCCTAGTTAGAACATGATGGCATTGGCGCCAGGGTGTTTTTTCTGGCCTTCTTTTTGCAGTAGTTTCCCCTGGTCCCAACTTTGCAGAATTTCAGAAAACGCGCGCTGGGGGTCCCCTTGGCAAATTTGACATAGCTCGGCTTCACGGGCACTTTAAGAGGCGCGGTTTGCAGCAAAATGTTCTGCTAGGTTGGCACTTTAAGGAAATCCTAGTTAGGACATGATACCATTGGCGCCAGGGTGTTTTTTCTGGCCTTCTTTTTGCAGTAGTTTCCCCTGGTCCCAACTTTGCAGAATTTCAGAAAACGCGCGCTGGGGGTCCCCTTGGCAAATTTGACATAGCTCGGCTTCACGGGCACTTTAAGAGGCGCGGTTTGCAGCAAAATGTTCTGCTAGGTTGGCACTTCAAGGAAATCCTAGTTAGGACATGATGGCATTGGCGCCAGGGTGCTTTTTCTGGCCTTCTTTTTGCAGTAGTTTCCCCTGGTCCCAACTTTGCAGAATTTCAGAAAACGCGCGCTGGGGGTCCCCTTGGCAAATTTGACATAGCTCGGCTTCACGGGCACTTTAAGAGGCGCGGTTTGCAGCAAAATGTTCTGCTTGGTTGGCACTTCAAGGAAATTTTAGTTAGGACATGATGGCATTGGCGCCAGGGTGTTTTTCCTGGCCTTCTTTTTGCAGTAGTTTCCCCTGGTCCCAACTTTGCAGAATTTCAGAAAACGCGCGCTGGGGGTCCCCTTGGCAAATTTGACATAGCTCGGCTTCACGGGCACTTTAAGAGGCGCGGTTTGCAGCAAAATCTTCTGCTAGGTTAGCACTTCAAGGAAATCGTAGTTAAGACATGATGGCATTGGCGCCAGGATGTTTTTTCTGGCCTTCTTTTTGCAGTAGTTTCCCCTGGTCCCAACTTTGCAGAATTTCAGAAAACGCGCGCTGGGGGTCCCCTTGGCAAATTTGACATAGCTCGGCTTCACGGGCACTTTAAGAGGCGCGGTTTGCAGCAAAATGTTCTGCTAGGTTGGCACTTCAAGGAAATCCTAGTTAGGACATGATGGCATTGGCGCCAGGGTGTTTTTTCTGGCCTTCTTTTTGCAGTAGTTTCCCCTGGTCCCAACTTTGCAGAATTTCAGAAAACGCGCGCTGGGGGTCCCCTTGGCAAATTTGACATAGCTCGGCTTCACGGGCACTTTAAGAGGCGCGGTTTGCAGCAAAATGTTCTGCTAGGTTGGCACTTGAAGGAAATATTAGTTAGGACATGATGGCATTGGCGCCAGGGTGTTTTTTCTGGCCTTCTTTTTGCAGTAGTTTCCCCTGGTCCCAACTTTGCAGAATTTCAGAAAACGCGCGCTGGGGGTCCCCTTGGCAAATTTGACATAGCTCGGCTTCACGGGCACTTTAAGAGGCGCGGTTTGCAGCAAAATGTTCTGCTCGGTTGGCACTTGAAGGAAATCCTAGTTAGGACATGATGGCATTGGCGCCAGGGTGTTTTTTCTGGCCTTCTTTTTGCAGTAGTTTCCCCTGGTCCCAACTTTGCAGAATTTCAGAAAACGCGCGCTGGGGGTCCCCTTGGCAAATTTGACATAGCTCGGCTTCACGGGCACTTTAAGAGGCGCGGTTTGCAGCAAAATGTTCTGCTAGGTTGGCACTTGAAGGAAATATTAGTTAGGACATGATGGCATTGGCGCCAGGGTGTTTTTTCTGGCCTTCTTTTTGCAGTAGTTTCCCCTGGTCCCAACTTTGCAGAATTTCAGAAAACGCGCGCTGGGGGTCCCCTTGGCAAATTTGACATAGCTCGGCTTCACGGGCACTTTAAGAGGCGCGGTTTGCAAAAAAATGTTCTGCTAGGTTGGCACTTCAAGGAAATCCTAGTTAGGACATGATGGCATTGGCGCCAGGGTGTTTTTTCTGGCCTTCTTTTTGCAGTAGTTTCCCCTGGTCCCAACTTTGCAGAATTTCAGAAAACGCACGCTGGGGGTCCCCTTGGCAAATTTGACATAGCTCGGCTTCACGGGCACTTTAAGAGGCGCGGTTTGCAGCAAAATGTTCTGCTAGGTTATCGCTTTAAGGAAATCCTAGTTAGGACATGATGGCATTGGCGCCAGGGTGTTTTTTCTGGCCTTCTTTTTGCAGTAGTTTCCCCTGGTCCCAACTTTGCAGAATTTCAGAAAACGCGCGCTGGGGGTCCCCTTGGCAAATTTGACATAGCTCGGCTTCACGGGCACTTTAAGAGGCGCGGTTTGCAGCAAAATGTTCTGCTAGGTTGGCACTTTAAGGAAATCCTAGTTAGGACATGATACCATTGGCGCCAGGGTGTTTTTTCTGGCCTTCTTTTTGCAGTAGTTTCCCCTGGTCCCAACTTTGCAGAATTTCAGAAAACGCGCGCTGGGGGTCCCCTTGGCAAATTTGACATAGCTCGGCTTCACGGGCACTTTAAGAGGCGCGGTTTGCAGCAAAATGTTCTGCTAGGTTGGCACTTCAAGGAAATCCTAGTTAGGACATGATGGCATTGGCGCCAGGGTGCTTTTTCTGGCCTTCTTTTTGCAGTAGTTTCCCCTGGTCCCAACTTTGCAGAATTTCAGAAAACGCGCGCTGGGGGTCCCCTTGGCAAATTTGACATAGCTCGGCTTCACGGGCACTTTAAGAGGCGCGGTTTGCAGCAAAATGTTCTGCTTGGTTGGCACTTCAAGGAAATTTTAGTTAGGACATGATGGCATTGGCGCCAGGGT
The DNA here is from genome assembly GCA_964020085.1 of Micromussa lordhowensis. NCBI lineage: Eukaryota > Metazoa > Cnidaria > Anthozoa > Scleractinia > Lobophylliidae > Micromussa > Micromussa lordhowensis. The sequence continues at coordinate 37,971 of CAXHUQ010000607.1, read as the reverse complement.
GTTTTTCCTGGCCTTTTTTTTGCAGTAGTTTCCCCTGGTCCCAACTTTGCAGAATTTCAGAAAACGCGCGCTGGGGGTCCCCTTGGCAAATTTGACATAGCTCGGCTTCACGGGCACTTTAAGAGGCGCGGTTTGCAGCAAAATATTCTGCTAGGTTAGCACTTCAAGGAAATCGTAGTTAGGACATGATGGCATTGGCGCCAGGGTGTTTTTTTTTGGCCTTCTTTTTGCAGTAGTTTCCCCTGGTCCCAACTTTGCAGAATTTCAGAAAACGCGCGCTGGGGGTCCCCTTGGCAAATTTGACATAGCTCGGCTTCACGGGCACTTTAAGAGGCGCGGTTTGCAGCAAAATGTTTTGCTAGGTTGGCACTTTAAGGAAATCCTAGTTAGGACATGATGGCATTGGCGCCAGGGTGTTTTTTCTGGCCTTCTTTTTGCAGTAGTTTCCCCTGGTCCCAACTTTGCAGAATTTCAGAAAACGCGCGCTGGGGGTCCCCTTGGCAAATTTAACATAGCTCGGCTTCACGGGCACTTTAAGAGGCGCGGTTTGAAGCAAAATGTTCTGCTAGGTTGGCACTTTAAGGAAATTCTAGTTAGGACATGATGGCATTGGCGCCAGGGTGTTTTTTCTGGCCTTCTTTTTGCAGTAGTTTCCCCTGGTCCCAACTTTGCAGAATTTCAGAAAACGCGCGCTGGGGGTCCCCTTGGCAAATTTGACATACCTCGGCTTCACGGGCACTTTAAGAGGCGCGGTTTGCAGCAAAATGTTTTGCTAGGTTGGCACTTCAAGGAAATCCTAGTTAGGACATGATGGCATTGGCGCCAGGGTGTTTTTTCTGGCCTTCTTTTTGCAGTAGTTTCCCCTGGTCCCAACTTTGCAGAATTTCAGAAAACGCGCGCTGGGGGTCCCCTTGGCAAATTTGACATAGCTCGGCTTCACGGGCACTTTAAGAGGCGCGGTTTGCAGCAAAATGTTCTGCTAGGTTGGCACTTGAAGGAAATATTAGTTAGGACATGATGGCATTGGCGCCAAAGTGTTTTTTCTGGCCTTCTTTTTGCAGTAGTTTCCCCTGGTCCCAACTTTGCAGAATTTCAGAAAACGCGCGCTGGGGGTCCCCTTGGCAAATTTGACATAGCTCGGCTTCACGGGCACTTTAAGAGGCGCGGTTTGCAGCAAAATGTTCTGCTAGGTTGGCACTTCAAGGAAATCCTAGTTAGGACATGATGGCATTGGCGCCAGGGTGTTTTTTCTGGCCTTCTTTTTGCAGTAGTTTCCCCTGGTCCCAACTTTGCAGAATTTCAGAAAACGCGCGCTGGGGGTCCCCTTGGCAAATTTGACATAGCTCGGCTTCACGGGCACTTTAAGAGGCGCGGTTTGCAGCAAAATGTTCTGCTAGGTTGGCACTTGAAGGAAATATTAGTTAGGACATGATGGCATTGGCGCCAGGGTGTTTTTTCTGGCCTTCTTTTTGCAGTAGTTTCCCCTGGTCCCAACTTTGCAGAATTTCAGAAAACGCGCGCTGGGGGTCCCCTTGGCAAATTTGACATAGCTCGGCTTCACGGGCACTTTAAGAGGCGCGGTTTGCAGCAAAATGTTCTGCTAGGTTGGCACTTTAAGGAAATCCTAGTTAGGACATGATACCATTGGCGCCAGGGTGTTTTTTCTGGCCTTCTTTTTGCAGTAGTTTCCCCTGGTCCCAACTTTGCAGAATTTCAGAAAACGCGCGCTGGGGGTCCCCTTAGCAAATTTGACATAGCTCGGCTTCACGGGCACTTTAAGAGGCGCGGTTTGCAGCAAAATGTTCTGCTAGGTTGGCACTTCAAGGAAATCCTAGTTAGGACATGATGGCATTGGCGCCAGGGTGCTTTTTCTGGCCTTCTTTTTGCAGTAGTTTCCCCTGGTCCCAACTTTGCAGAATTTCAGAAAACGCGCGCTGGGGGTCTCCTTGGCAAATTTGACATAGCTCGGCTTCACGGGCACTTTAAGAGGCGCGGTTTGCAGCAAAATGTTCTGCTTGGTTGGCACTTTAAGGAAATTTTAGTTAGGACATGATGGCATTGGCGCCAGGGTGTTTTTCCTGGCCTTCTTTTTGCAGTAGTTTCCCCTGGTCCCAACTTTGCAGAATTTCAGAAAACGCGCGCTGGGGGTCCCCTTGGCAAATTTGACATAGCTCGGCTTCACGGGCACTTTAAGAGGCGCGGTTTGCAGCAAAATGTTTTGCTAGGTTAGCACTTCAAGGAAATCGTAGTTAGGACATGATGGCATTGGCGCCAGGGTGTTTTTTCTGGCCTTCTTTTTGCAGTAGTTTCCCCTGGTCCCAACTTTGCAGAATTTCAGAAAACGCGCGCTGGGGGTCCCCTTGGCAAATTTGACATAGCTCGGCTTCACGGGCACTTTAAGAGGCGCGGTTTGCAGCAAAATGTTCTGCTAGGTTGGCACTTCAAGGAAATCCTAGTTAGGACATGATGGCATTGGCGCCAGGGTGTTTTTTCTGGCCTTCTTTTTGCAGTAGTTTCCCCTGGTCCCAACTTTGCAGAATTTCAGAAAACGCGCGCTGGGGGTCCCCTTGGCAAATTTGACATAGCTCGGCTTCACGGGCACTTTAAGAGGCGCGGTTTGCAGCAAAATGTTCTGCTAGGTTGGCACTTGAAGGAAATATTAGTTAGGACATGATGGCATTGGCGCCAGGGTGTTTTTTCTGGCCTTCTTTTTGCAGTAGTTTCCCCTGGTCCCAACTTTGCAGAATTTCAGAAAACGCGCGCTGGGGGTCCCCTTGGCAAATTTGACATAGCTCGGCTTCACGGGCACTTTAAGAGGCGCGGTTTGCAGCAAAATGTTCTGCTAGGTTGGCACTTCAAGGAAATCCTAGTTAGGACATGATGGCATTGGCGCCAGGGTGTTTTTTCTGGCCTTCTTTTTGCAGTAGTTTCCCCTGGTCCCAACTTTGCAGAATTTCAGAAAACGCGCGCTGGGGGTCCCCTTGGCAAATTTGACATAGCTCGGCTTCACGGGCACTTTAAGAGGCGCGGTTTGCAGCAAAATGTTCTGCTAGGTTGGCACTTGAAGGAAATATTAGTTAGGACATGATGGCATTGGCGCCAGGGTGTTTTTTCTGGCCTTCTTTTTGCAGTAGTTTCCCCTGGTCCCAACTTTGCAGAATTTCAGAAAACGCGCGCTGGGGGTCCCCTTGGCAAATTTGACATAGCTCGGCTTCACGGGCACTTTAAGAGGCGCGGTTTGCAAAAAAATGTTCTGCTAGGTTGGCACTTCAAGGAAATCCTAGTTAGGACATGATGGCATTGGCGCCAGGGTGTTTTTTCTGGCCTTCTTTTTGCAGTAGTTTCCCCTGGTCCCAACTTTGCAGAATTTCAGAAAACGCACGCTGGGGGTCCCCTTGGCAAATTTGACATAGCTCGGCTTCACGGGCACTTTAAGAGGCGCGGTTTGCAGCAAAATGTTCTGCTAGGTTATCGCTTTAAGGAAATCCTAGTTAGGACATGATGGCATTGGCGCCAGGGTGTTTTTTCTGGCCTTCTTTTTGCAGTAGTTTCCCCTGGTCCCAACTTTGCAGAATTTCAGAAAACGCGCGCTGGGGGTCCCCTTGGCAAATTTGACATAGCTCGGCTTCACGGGCACTTTAAGAGGCGCGGTTTGCAGCAAAATGTTCTGCTAGGTTGGCACTTTAAGGAAATCCTAGTTAGGACATGATACCATTGGCGCCAGGGTGTTTTTTCTGGCCTTCTTTTTGCAGTAGTTTCCCCTGGTCCCAACTTTGCAGAATTTCAGAAAACGCGCGCTGGGGGTCCCCTTGGCAAATTTGACATAGCTCGGCTTCACGGGCACTTTAAGAGGCGCGGTTTGCAGCAAAATATTCTGCTAGGTTGGCACTTCAAGGAAATGCTAATTAGGACATGATGGCATTGGCGCCAGGGTGTTTTTTCTGGCCTTCTTTTTGCAGTAGTTTCCCCTGGTCCCAACTTTGCAGAATTTCAGAAATCGCGCGCTGGGGGTCCCCTTGGCAAATTTGACATAGCTCGGCTTCACGGGCACTTTAAGAGGCGCGGTTTGCAGCAAAATGTTCTGCTAGGTTGGCACTTTAAGGAAATCCTAGTTAGGACATGATGGCATTGGCGCCAGGGTGTTTTTTCTGGCCTTCTTTTTGCAGTAGTTTCCCCTGGTCCCAACTTTGCAGAATTTCAGAAAACGCGCGCTGGGGGTCCCCTTGGCAAATTTGACATAGCTCGGCTTCACGGGCACTTTAAGAGGCGCGGTTTGCAGCAAAATGTTCTGCTAGGTTGGCACTTTAAGGAAATATTAGTTAGGACATGATGGCATTGGCGCCAGGGTGTTTTTTCTGGCCTTCTTTTTGCAGTAGTTTCCCCTGGTCCCAACTTTGCAGAATTTCAGAAAACGCGCGCTGGGGGTCCCCTTGGCAAATTTGACATAGCTCGGCTTCACGGGCACTTTAAGAGGCGCGGTTTGCAGCAAAATGTTTTGCTAGGTTAGCACTTCAAGGAAATCGTAGTTAGGACATGATGGCATTGGCGCCAGGGTGTTTTTTCTGGCCTTCTTTTTGCAGTAGTTTCCCCTGGTCCCAACTTTGCAGAATTTCAGAAAACGCGCGCTGGGGGTCCCCTTGGCAAATTTGACATAGCTCGGCTTCACGGGCACTTTAAGAGGCGCGGTTTGCAGCAAAATGTTCTGCTAGGTTGGCACTTCAAGGAAATCCTAGTTAGGACATGATGGCATTGGCGCCAGGGTGTTTTTTCTGGCCTTCTTTTTGCAGTAGTTTCCCCTGGTCCCAACTTTGCAGAATTTCAGAAAACGCGCGCTGGGGGTCCCCTTGGCAAATTTGACATAGCTCGGCTTCACGGGCACTTTAAGAGGCGCGGTTTGCAGCAAAATGTTCTGCTAGGTTGGCACTTGAAGGAAATATTAGTTAGGACATGATGGCATTGGCGCCAGGGTGTTTTTTCTGGCCTTCTTTTTGCAGTAGTTTCCCCTGGTCCCAACTTTGCAGAATTTCAGAAAACGCGCGCTGGGGGTCCCCTTGGCAAATTTGACATAGCTCGGCTTCACGGGCACTTTAAGAGGCGCGGTTTGCAGCAAAATGTTCTGCTAGGTTGGCACTTCAAGGAAATCCTAGTTAGGACATGATGGCATTGGCGCCAGGGTGTTTTTTCTGGCCTTCTTTTTGCAGTAGTTTCCCCTGGTCCCAACTTTGCAGAATTTCAGAAAACGCGCGCTGGGGGTCCCCTTGGCAAATTTGACATAGCTCGGCTTCACGGGCACTTTAAGAGGCGCGGTTTGCAGCAAAATGTTCTGCTAGGTTGGCACTTGAAGGAAATATTAGTTAGGACATGATGGCATTGGCGCCAGGGTGTTTTTTCTGGCCTTCTTTTTGCAGTAGTTTCCCCTGGTCCCAACTTTGCAGAATTTCAGAAAACGCGCGCTGGGGGTCCCCTTGGCAAATTTGACATAGCTCGGCTTCACGGGCACTTTAAGAGGCGCGGTTTGCAAAAAAATGTTCTGCTAGGTTGGCACTTCAAGGAAATCCTAGTTAGGACATGATGGCATTGGCGCCAGGGTGTTTTTTCTGGCCTTCTTTTTGCAGTAGTTTCCCCTGGTCCCAACTTTGCAGAATTTCAGAAAACGCACGCTGGGGGTCCCCTTGGCAAATTTGACATAGCTCGGCTTCACGGGCACTTTAAGAGGCGCGGTTTGCAGCAAAATGTTCTGCTAGGTTATCGCTTTAAGGAAATCCTAGTTAGGACATGATGGCATTGGCGCCAGGGTGTTTTTTCTGGCCTTCTTTTTGCAGTAGTTTCCCCTGGTCCCAACTTTGCAGAATTTCAGAAAACGCGCGCTGGGGGTCCCCTTGGCAAATTTGACATAGCTCGGCTTCACGGGCACTTTAAGAGGCGCGGTTTGCAGCAAAATGTTCTGCTAGGTTGGCACTTTAAGGAAATCCTAGTTAGGACATGATACCATTGGCGCCAGGGTGTTTTTTCTGGCCTTCTTTTTGCAGTAGTTTCCCCTGGTCCCAACTTTGCAGAATTTCAGAAAACGCGCGCTGGGGGTCCCCTTGGCAAATTTGACATAGCTCGGCTTCACGGGCACTTTAAGAGGCGCGGTTTGCAGCAAAATATTCTGCTAGGTTGGCACTTCAAGGAAATGCTAATTAGGACATGATGGCATTGGCGCCAGGGTGTTTTTTCTGGCCTTCTTTTTGCAGTAGTTTCCCCTGGTCCCAACTTTGCAGAATTTCAGAAATCGCGCGCTGGGGGTCCCCTTGGCAAATTTGACATAGCTCGGCTTCACGGGCACTTTAAGAGGCGCGGTTTGCAGCAAAATGTTCTGCTAGGTTGGCACTTTAAGGAAATCCTAGTTAGGACATGATGGCATTGGCGCCAGGGTGTTTTTTCTGGCCTTCTTTTTGCAGTAGTTTCCCCTGGTCCCAACTTTGCAGAATTTCAGAAAACGCGCGCTGGGGGTCCCCTTGGCAAATTTGACATAGCTCGGCTTCACGGGCACTTTAAGAGGCGCGGTTTGCAGCAAAATGTTCTGCTAGGTTGGCACTTTAAGGAAATATTAGTTAGGACATGATGGCATTGGCGCCAGGGTGTTTTTTCTGGCCTTCTTTTTGCAGTAGTTTCCCCTGGTCCCAACTTTGCAGAATTTCAGAAAACGCGCGCTGGGGGTCCCCTTGGCAAATTTGACATAGCTCGGCTTCACGGGCACTTTAAGAGGCGCGGTTTGCAGCAAAATATTCTGCTAGGTTGGCACTTCAAGGAAATCCTAGTTAGGACATGATGGCATTTGCGCCAGGGTGTTTTTTCTGGCCTTCTTTTTGCAGTAGTTTCCCCTGGTCCCAACTTTGCAGAATTTCAGAAATCGCGCGCTGGGGGTCCCCTTGGCAAATTTGACATAGCTCGGCTTCACGGGCACTTTAAGAGGCGCGGTTTGCAGCAAAATGTTCTGCTAGGTTGGCACTTGAAGGAAATATTAGTTAGGACATGATGGCATTGGCGCCAGGGTGTTTTTTTTGGCCTTCTTTTTGCAGTAGTTTCCCCTGGTCCCAACTTTGCAGAATTTCAGAAACCCTTGGCAAATTTGACATAGCTCGGCTTCACGGGCACTTTAAGAGGCGCGGTTTGCAGCAAAATGTTCTGCTAGGTTGGCACTTTAAGGAAATTCTAGTTAGGACATGATGGCATTGGCGCCAGGGTGTTTTTTCTGGCCTTCTTTTTGCAGTAGTTTCCCCTGGTCCCAACTTTGCAGAATTTCAGAAAACGCGCGCTGGGGGTCCCCTTGGCAAATTTGACATACCTCGGCTTCACGGGCACTTTAAGAGGCGCGGTTTGCAGCAAATTGTTTTGCTAGGTTGGCACTTTAAGGAAATCCTAGTTAAGACATGATAGCATTGGCGCCAGGGTGTTTTTTCTGGCCTTCTTTTTGCAGTAGTTTCCCCTGGTCCCAACTTTGCAGAATTTCAGAAAACGCGCGCTGGGAGGCCCCTTGGCAAATTTGACATAGCTCGGCTTCACGGGCACTTTAAGAGGCGCGGTTTGCAGCAAAATATTCTGCTAGGTTGGCACTTGAAGGAAATCCTAGTTAGCACATGATGGCATTGGCGCCAGGGTGTTTTTTCTGGCCTTCTTTTTGCAGTAGTTTCCCCTGGTCCCAACTTTGCAGAATTTCAGAAATCGCGCGCTGGGGGTCCCCTTGGCAAATTTGACATAGCTCGGCTTCACGGGCACTTTAAGAGGCGCGGTTTGCAGCAAAATGTTTTGCTAGGTTGGCACTTCAAGGAAATCCTAGTTAGGACATGATAGCATTGGCGCCAGGGTGTTTTTTCTGGCCTTCTTTTTGCAGTAGTTTCCCCTGGTCCCAACTTTGCAGAATTTCAGAAAACGCGCGCTGGGGGTCCCCTTGGCAAATTTGACATAGCTCGGCTTCACGGGCACTTTAAGAGGCGCGGTTTGCAGCAAAATGTTCTGCTAGGTTGGCACTTCAAGGAAATATTAGTTAGGACATGATGGCATTGGCGCCACGGTGTTTTTTATGGCCTTCTTTTTGCAGTAGTTTCCCCTGGTCCCAACTTTGCAGAATTTCAGAAAACGCGCGCTGGGGGTCCCCTTGGCAAATTTGACATAGCTCGGCTTCACGGGCACTTTAAGAGGCGCGGTTTGCAGCAAAATGTTCTGCTAGGTTGGCACTTCAAGGAAATCCTAGTTAGGACATGATGGCATTGGCGCCAGGGTGTTTTTTCTGGCCTTCTTTTTGCAGTAGTTTCCCCTGGTCCCAACTTTGCAGAATTTCAGAAAACGCGCGCTGGGGGTCCCCTTGGCAAATTTGACATAGCTCGGCTTCACGGGCACTTTAAGAGGCGCGGTTTGCAGCAAAATGTTCTGCTAGGTTGGCACTTCAAGGAAATTTTAGTTAGGACATGATGGCATTGGCGCCAGGGTGTTTTTTCTGGCCTTCTTTTTGCAGTAGTTTCCCCTGGTCCCAACTTTGCAGAATTTCAGAAAACGCGCGCTGGGGGTCCCCTTGGCAAATTTGACATAGCTCAGCTTCACGGGCACTTTAAGAGGCGCGGTTTGCAGCAAAATGTTCTGCTAGGTTGGCACTTCAAGGAAATCCTAGTTAAGACATGATGGCATTGGCGCCAGGGTGTTTTTTCTAACCTTCTTTTTGCAGTAGTTTCCCCTGGTCCCAACTTTGCAGAATTTCAGAAAACGCGCGCTGGGGGTCCCCTTGGCAAATTTGACATAGCTCGGCTTCACGGGCACTTTAAGAGGCGCGGTTTGCAGCAAAATGTTTTGCTAGGTTGGCACTTCAAGGAAATCCTAGTAAGGACATGATGGCATTGGCGCCAGGGTGTGTTTTCTGGCCTTCTTTTTGCAGTAGTTTCCCCTGGTCCCAACTTTGCAGAATTTCAGAAAACGCGCGCTGGGGGTCCCCTTGGCAAATTTGACATAGCTCGGCTTCACGGGCACTTTAAGAGGCGCGGTTTGCAGCAAATTGTTTTGCTAGGTTGGCACTTCAAGGAAATCCTAGTTAAGACATGATAGCATTGGCGCCAGGGTGTTTTTTGTGGCCTTCTTTTTGCAGTAGTTTCCCCTGGTCCCAACTTTGCAGAATTTCAGAAAACGCGCGCTGGGGGTCCCCTTGGCAAATTTGACAAAGCTCGGCTTCACGGGCACTTTAAGAGGCGCGGTTTGCAGCAAAATATTCTGTTAGGTTGGCACTTTAAGGAAATCGTAGTTAGGACATGATGGCATTGGCGCCAGGGTGTTTTTTCTGGCCTTCTTTTTGCAGTAGTTTCCCCTGGTCCCAACTTTGCAGAATTTCAGAAATCGCGCGCTGGGGGTCCCCTTGGCAAATTTGACATAGCTCGGCTTCACGGGCACTTTAAGAGGCGCGGTTTGCAGCAAAATGTTTTGCTAGGTTGGCACTTCAAGGAAATTCTAGTTAGGACATGATGGCATTGGCGCCAGGGTGTTTTTTCTGGCCTTCTTTTTGCAGTAGTTTCCCCTGGTCCCAACTTTGCAGAATTTCAGAAAACGCGCGCTGGGGGTCCCCTTGGTAAATTTGACATAGCTCGGCTTCACGGGCACTTTAAGAGGCGCGGTTTGCAGCAAATTGTTTTGCTAGGTTGGCACTTCAAGGAAATTTTAGTTAAGACATGATAGCATTGGCGCCAGGGTGTTTTTTTTGGCCTTCTTTTTGCAGTAGTTTCCCCTGGTCCCAACTTTGCAGAATTTCAGAAAACGCGCGCTGGGGGTCCCCTTGGCAAATTTGACATAGCTCGGCTTCACGGGCACTTTAAGAGGCGCGGTTTGCAGCAAAATATTCTGCTAGGTTGGCACTTCAAGAAAATGCTAATTAGGACATGATGGCATTGGCGCCAGGGTGTTTTTTCTGGCCTTCTTTTTGCAGTAGTTTCCCCTGGTCCCAACTTTGCAGAATTTCAGAAATCGCGCGCTGGGGGTCCCCTTGGCAAATTTGACATAGCTTGGCTTCACGGGCACTTTAAGAGGCGCGGTTTGCAGCAAAATGTTCTGCTAGGTTGGCACTTTAAGGAAATCCTAGTTAGGACATGATGGCATTGGCGCCAGGGTGTTTTTTCTGGCCTTCTTTTTGCAGTAGTTTCCCCTGGTCCCAACTTTGCAGAATTTCAGAAAACGCGCGCTGGGGGTCCCCTTGGCAAATTTGACATAGCTCGGCTTCACGGGCACTTTAAGAGGCGCGGTTTGCAGCAAAATGTTCTGCTAGGTTGGCACTTTAAGGAAATATTAGTTAGGACATGATGGCATTGGCGCCAGGGTGTTTTTTCTGGCCTTCTTTTTGCAGTAGTTTCCCCTGGTCCCAACTTTGCAGAATTTCAGAAAACGCGCGCTGGGGGTCCCCTTGGCAAATTTGACATAGCTCGGCTTCACGGGCACTTTAAGAGGCGCGGTTTGCAGCAAATTGTTCTGCTAGGTTGGCACTTTAAGGAAATTTTAGTTAGGACATGATAGCATTGGCGCCAGGGTGTTTTTTCTGGCCTTCTTTTTGCAGTAGTTTCCCCTGGTCCCAACTTTGCAGAATTTCAGAAAACGCGCGCTGGGGGTCCCCTTGGCAAATTTGACATAGCTCGGCTTCACGGGCACTTTAAGAGGCGCGGTTTGCAGCAAAATATTCTGCTAGGTTGGCACTTCAAGGAAATCCTAGTTAGGACATGATGGCATTTGCGCCAGGGTGTTTTTTCTGGCCTTCTTTTTGCAGTAGTTTCCCCTGGTCCCAACTTTGCAGAATTTCAGAAATCGCGCGCTGGGGGTCCCCTTGGCAAATTTGACATAGCTCGGCTTCACGGGCACTTTAAGAGGCGCGGTTTGCAGCAAAATGTTCTGCTAGGTTGGCACTTTAAGGAAATCCTAGTTAGGACATGATGGCATTGGCGCCAGGGTGTTTTTTCTGGCCTTCTTTTTGCAGTAGTTTCCCCTGGTCCCAACTTTGCAGAATTTCAGAAACCCTTGGCAAATTTGACATAGCTCGGCTTCACGGGCACTTTAAGAGGCGCGGTTTGCAGCAAAATGTTCTGCTAGGTTGGCACTTTAAGGAAATTCTAGTTAGGACATGATGGCATTGGCGCCAGGGTGTTTTTTCTGGCCTTCTTTTTGCAGTAGTTTCCCCTGGTCCCAACTTTGCAGAATTTCAGAAAACGCGCGCTGGGGGTCCCCTTGGCAAATTTGACATACCTCGGCTTCACGGGCACTTTAAGAGGCGCGGTTTGCAGCAAAATGTTCTGCTAGGTTGGCACTTCAAGGAAATCCTAGTTAGGACATGATGGCATTGGCGCCAGGGTGTTTTTTCTGGCCTTCTTTTTGCAGTAGTTTCCCCTGGTCCCAACTTTGCAGAATTTCAGAAAACGCGCGCTGGGGGTCCCCTTGGCAAATTTGACATAGCTCGGCTTCACGGGCACTTTAAGAGGCGCGGTTTGCAGCAAAATGTTCTGCTAGGTTGGCACTTGAAGGAAATATTAGTTAGGACATGATGGCATTGGCGCCAGGGTGTTTTTTCTGGCCTTCTTTTTGCAGTAGTTTCCCCTGGTCCCAACTTTGCAGAATTTCAGAAAACGCGCGCTGGGGGTCCCCTTGGCAAATTTGACATAGCTCGGCTTCACGGGCACTTTAAGAGGCGCGGTTTGCAGCAAAATGTTCTGCTAGGTTGGCACTTCAAGGAAATGCTAGTTAGGACATGATGGCATTGGCGCCAGGGTGTTTTTTCTGGCCTTCTTTTTGCAGTAGTTTCCCCTGGTCCCAACTTTGCAGAATTTCAGAAAACGCGCGCTGGGGGTCCCCTTGGCAAATTTGACATAGCTCGGCTTCACGGGCACTTTAAGAGGCGCGGTTTGCAGCAAAATGTTCTGCTAGGTTGGCACTTGAAGGAAATATTAGTTAGGACATGATGGCATTGGCGCCAGGGTGTTTTTTCTGGCCTTCTTTTTGCAGTAGTTTCCCCTGGTCCCAACTTTGCAGAATTTCAGAAAACGCGCGCTGGGGGTCCCCTTGGCAAATTTGACATAGCTCGGCTTCACGGGCACTTTAAGAGGCGCGGTTTGCAAAAAAATGTTCTGCTAGGTTGGCACTTCAACGAAATCCTAGTTAGGACATGATGGCATTGGCGCCAGGGTGTTTTTTCTGGCCTTCTTTTTGCAGTAGTTTCCCCTGGTCCCAACTTTGCAGAATTTCAGAAAACGCACGCTGGGGGTCCCCTTGGCAAATTTGACATAGCTCGGCTTCACGGGCACTTTAAGAGGCGCGGTTTGCAGCAAAATGTTCTGCTAGGTTATCGCTTTAAGGAAATCCTAGTTAGGACATGATGGCATTGGCGCCAGGGTGTTTTTTCTGGCCTTCTTTTTGCAGTAGTTTCCCCTGGTCCCAACTTTGCAGAATTTCAGAAAACGCGCGCTGGGGGTCCCCTTGGCAAATTTGACATAGCTCGGCTTCACGGGCACTTTAAGAGGCGCGGTTTGCAGCAAAATGTTCTGCTAGGTTGGCACTTTAAGGAAATCCTAGTTAGGACATGATACCATTGGCGCCAGGGTGTTTTTTCTGGCCTTCTTTTTGCAGTAGTTTCCCCTGGTCCCAACTTTGCAGAATTTCAGAAAACGCGCGCTGGGGGTCCCCTTGGCAAATTTGACATAGCTCGGCTTCACGGGCACTTTAAGAGGCGCGGTTTGCAGCAAAATATTCTGCTAGGTTGGCACTTCAAGGAAATGCTAATTAGGACATGATGGCATTGGCGCCAGGGTGTTTTTTCTGGCCTTCTTTTTGCAGTAGTTTCCCCTGGTCCCAACTTTGCAGAATTTCAGAAATCGCGCGCTGGGGGTCCCCTTGGCAAATTTGACATAGCTCGGCTTCACGGGCACTTTAAGAGGCGCGGTTTGCAGCAAAATGTTCTGCTAGGTTGGCACTTTAAGGAAATCCTAGTTAGGACATGATGGCATTGGCGCCAGGGTGTTTTTTCTGGCCTTCTTTTTGCAGTAGTTTCCCCTGGTCCCAACTTTGCAGAATTTCAGAAAACGCGCGCTGGGGGTCCCCTTGGCAAATTTGACATAGCTCGGCTTCACGGGCACTTTAAGAGGCGCGGTTTGCAGCAAAATGTTCTGCTAGGTTGGCACTTTAAGGAAATATTAGTTAGGACATGATGGCATTGGCGCCAGGGTGTTTTTTCTGGCCTTCTTTTTGCAGTAGTTTCCCCTGGTCCCAACTTTGCAGAATTTCAGAAAACGCGCGCTGGGGGTCCCCTTGGCAAATTTGACATAGCTCGGCTTCACGGGCACTTTAAGAGGCGCGGTTTGCAGCAAATTGTTCTGCTAGGTTGGCACTTTAAGGAAATTTTAGTTAGGACATGATAGCATTGGCGCCAGGATGTTTTCTCTGGCCTTCTTTTTGCAGTAGTTTCCCCTGGTCCCAACTTTGCAGAATTTCAGAAAACGCGCGCTGGGGGTCCCCTTGGCAAATTTGACATAGCTCGGCTTCACGGGCACTTTAAGAGGCGCGGTTTGCAGCAAAATATTCTGCTAGGTTGGCACTTCAAGGAAATCCTAGTTAGGACATGATGGCATTTGCGCCAGGGTGTTTTTTCTGGCCTTCTTTTTGCAGTAGTTTCCCCTGGTCCCAACTTTGCAGAATTTCAGAAATCGCGCGCTGGGGGTCCCCTTGGCAAATTTGACATAGCTCGGCTTCACGGGCACTTTAAGAGGCGCGGTTTGCAGCAAAATGTTCTGCTAGGTTGGCACTTTAAGGAAATTCTAGTTAGGACATGATGGCATTGGCGCCAGGGTGTTTTTTCTGGCCTTCTTTTTGCAGTAGTTTCCCCTGGTCCCAACTTTGCAGAATTTCAGAAACCCTTGGCAAATTTGACATAGCTCGGCTTCACGGGCACTTTAAGAGGCGCGGTTTGCAGCAAAATGTTCTGCTAGGTTGGCACTTTAAGGAAATTCTAGTTAGGACATGATGGCATTGGCGCCAGGGTGTTTTTTCTGGCCTTCTTTTTGCAGTAGTTTCCCCTGGTCCCAACTTTGCAGAATTTCAGAAAACGCGCGCTGGGGGTCCCCTTGGCAAATTTGACATACCTCGGCTTCACGGGCACTTTAAGAGGCGCGGTTTGCAGCAAAATGTTCTGCTAGGTTGGCACTTCAAGGAAATCCTAGTTAGGACATGATGGCATTGGCGCCAGGGTGTTTTTTCTGGCCTTCTTTTTGCAGTAGTTTCCCCTGGTCCCAACTTTGCAGAACTTCAGAAAACGCGCGCTGGGGGTCCCCTTGGCAAATTTGACATAGCTCGGCTTCACGGGCACTTTAAGAGGCGCGGTTTGCAGCAAAATGTTCTGCTAGGGTGGCACTTCAAGGAAATCCTAGTTAGGACATGATGGCATTGGCGCCAGGGTGTTTTTTCTGGCCTTCTTTTTGCAGTAGTTTCCCCTGGTCCCAACTTTGCAGAATTTCAGAAAACGCGCGCTGGGGGTCCCCTTGGCAAATTTGACATAGCTCGGCTTCACGGGCACTTTAAGAGGCGCGGTTTGCAGCAAAATGTTCTGCTAGGTTGGCACTTCAAGGAAATCCTAGTTAGGACATGATGGCATTGGCGCCAGGGTGTTTTTTCTGGCCTTCTTTTTGCAGTAGTTTCCCCTGGTCCCAACTTTGCAGAATTTCAGAAAACGCGCGCTGGGGGTCCCCTTGGCAAATTTGACATAGCTCGGCTTCACGGGCACTTTAAGAGGCGCGGTTTGCAGCAAAATGTTCTGCTAGGTTGGCACTTGAAGGAAATATTAGTTAGGACATGATGGCATTGGCGCCAGGGTGTTTTTTCTGGCCTTCTTTTTGCAGTAGTTTCCCCTGGTCCCAACTTTGCAGAATTTCAGAAAACGCGCGCTGGGGGTCCCCTTGGCAAATTTGACATAGCTCGGCTTCACGGGCACTTTAAGAGGCGCGGTTTGCAAAAAAATGTTCTGCTAGGTTGGCACTTCAAGGAAATCCTAGTTAGGATATGATGGCATTGGCGCCAGGGTGTTTTTTCTGGCCTTCTTTTTGCAGTAGTTTCCCCTGGTCCCAACTTTGCAGAATTTCAGAAAACGCACGCTGGGGGTCCCCTTGGCAAATTTGACATAGCTCGGCTTCACGGGCACTTTAAGAGGCGCGGTTTGCAGCAAAATGTTCTGCTAGGTTATCGCTTTAAGGAAATCCTAGTTAGGACATGATGGCATTGGCGCCAGGGTGTTTTTTCTGGCCTTCTTTTTGCAGTAGTTTCCCCTGGTCCCAACTTTGCAGAATTTCAGAAAACGCGCGCTGGGGGTCCCCTTGGCAAATTTGACATAGCTCGGCTTCACGGGCACTTTAAGAGGCGCGGTTTGCAGCAAAATGTTCTGCTAGGTTGGCACTTTAAGGAAATCCTAGTTAGGACATGATACCATTGGCGCCAGGGTGTTTTTTCTGGCCTTCTTTTTGCAGTAGTTTCCCCTGGTCCCAACTTTGCAGAATTTCAGAAAACGCGCGCTGGGGGTCCCCTTGGCAAATTTGACATAGCTCGGCTTCACGGGCACTTTAAGAGGCGCGGTTTGCAGCAAAATGTTCTGCTAGGTTGGCACTTCAAGGAAATTTTAGTTAGGACATGATGGCATTGGCGCCAGGGTGCTTTTTCTGGCCTTCTTTTTGCAGTAGTTTCCCCTGGTCCCAACTTTGCAGAATTTCAGAAAACGCGCGCTGGGGGTCCCCTTGGCAAATTTGACATAGCTCGGCTTCACGGGCACTTTAAGAGGCGCGGTTTGCAGCAAAATGTTCTGCTTGGCTGGCACTTCAAGGAAATTTTAGTTAGGACATGATGGCATTGGCGCCAGGGTGTTTTTCCTGGCCTTCTTTTTGCAGTAGTTTCCCCTGGTCCCAACTTTGCAGAATTTCAGAAAACGCGCGCTGGGGGTCCCCTTGGCAAATTTGACATAGCTCGGCTTCACGGGCACTTTAAGAGGCGCGGTTTGCAGCAAAATCTTCTGCTAGGTTAGCACTTCAAGGAAATCGTAGTTAAGACATGATGGCATTGGCGCCAGGATGTTTTTTCTGGCCTTCTTTTTGCAGTAGTTTCCCCTGGTCCCAACTTTGCAGAATTTCAGAAAACGCGCGCTGGGGGTCCCCTTGGCAAATTTGACATAGCTCGGCTTCACGGGCACTTTAAGAGGCGCGGTTTGCAGCAAAATGTTCTGCTAGGTTGGCACTTTAAGGAAATCCTAGTTAGGACATGATGGCATTGGCGCCAGGGTGTTTTTTCTGGCCTTCTTTTTGCAGTAGTTTCCCCTGGTCCCAACTTTGCAGAATTTCAGAAAACGCGCGCTGGGGGTCCCCTTGGCAAATTTGACATAGCTCGGCTTCACGGGCACTTTAAGAGGCGCGGTTTGCAGCAAAATGTTCTGCTAGGTTGGCACTTGAAGGAAATATTAGTTAAGACATGATGGCATTGGCGCCAGGGTGTTTTTTCTGGCCTTCTTTTTGCAGTAGTTTCCCCTGGTCCCAACTTTGCAGAATTTCAGAAAACGCGCGCTGGGGGTCCCCTTGGCAAATTTGACATAGCTCGGCTTCACGGGCACTTTAAGAGGCGCGGTTTGCAGCAAAATGTTCTGCTCGGTTGGCACTTGAAGAAAATCCTAGTTAGGACATGATGGCATTGGCGCCAGGGTGTTTTTTCTGGCCTTCTTTTTGCAGTAGTTTCCCCTGGTCCCAACTTTGCAGAATTTCAGAAAACGCGCGCTGGGGGTCCCCTTGGCAAATTTGACATAGCTCGGCTTCACGGGCACTTTAAGAGGCGCGGTTTGCAGCAAAATGTTCTGCTAGGTTGGCACTTGAAGGAAATATTAGTTAGGACATGATGGCATTGGCGCCAGGGTGTTTTTTCTGGCCTTCTTTTTGCAGTAGTTTCCCCTGGTCCCAACTTTGCAGAATTTCAGAAAACGCGCGCTGGGGGTCCCCTTGGCAAATTTGACATAGCTCGGCTTCACGGGCACTTTAAGAGGCGCGGTTTGCAAAAAAATGTTCTGCTAGGTTGGCACTTCAAGGAAATCCTAGTTAGGACATGATGGCATTGGCGCCAGGGTGTTTTTTCTGGCCTTCTTTTTGCAGTAGTTTCCCCTGGTCCCAACTTTGCAGAATTTCAGAAAACGCACGCTGGGGGTCCCCTTGGCAAATTTGACATAGCTCGGCTTCACGGGCACTTTAAGAGGCGCGGTTTGCAGCAAAATGTTCTGCTAGGTTATCGCTTTAAGGAAATCCTAGTTAGGACATGATGGCATTGGCGCCAGGGTGTTTTTTCTGGCCTTCTTTTTGCAGTAGTTTCCCCTGGTCCCAACTTTGCAGAATTTCAGAAAACGCGCGCTGGGGGTCCCCTTGGCAAATTTGACATAGCTCGGCTTCACGGGCACTTTAAGAGGCGCGGTTTGCAGCAAAATGTTCTGCTAGGTTGGCACTTTAAGGAAATCCTAGTTAGGACATGATACCATTGGCGCCAGGGTGTTTTTTCTGGCCTTCTTTTTGCAGTAGTTTCCCCTGGTCCCAACTTTGCAGAATTTCAGAAAACGCGCGCTGGGGGTCCCCTTGGCAAATTTGACATAGCTCGGCTTCACGGGCACTTTAAGAGGCGCGGTTTGCAGCAAAATGTTCTGCTAGGTTGGCACTTCAAGGAAATCCTAGTTAGGACATGATGGCATTGGCGCCAGGGTGCTTTTTCTGGCCTTCTTTTTGCAGTAGTTTCCCCTGGTCCCAACTTTGCAGAATTTCAGAAAACGCGCGCTGGGGGTCCCCTTGGCAAATTTGACATAGCTCGGCTTCACGGGCACTTTAAGAGGCGCGGTTTGCAGCAAAATGTTCTGCTTGGTTGGCACTTCAAGGAAATTTTAGTTAGGACATGATGGCATTGGCGCCAGGGTGTTTTTCCTGGCCTTTTTTTTGCAGTAGTTTCCCCTGGTCCCAACTTTGCAGAATTTCAGAAAACGCGCGCTGGGGGTCCCCTTGGCAAATTTGACATAGCTCGGCTTCACGGGCACTTTAAGAGGCGCGGTTTGCAGCAAAATATTCTGCTAGGTTAGCACTTCAAGGAAATCGTAGTTAGGACATGATGGCATTGGCGCCAGGGTGTTTTTTTTTGGCCTTCTTTTTGCAGTAGTTTCCCCTGGTCCCAACTTTGCAGAATTTCAGAAAACGCGCGCTGGGGGTCCCCTTGGCAAATTTGACATAGCTCGGCTTCACGGGCACTTTAAGAGGCGCGGTTTGCAGCAAAATGTTTTGCTAGGTTGGCACTTTAAGGAAATCCTAGTTAGGACATGATGGCATTGGCGCCAGGGTGTTTTTTCTGGCCTTCTTTTTGCAGTAGTTTCCCCTGGTCCCAACTTTGCAGAATTTCAGAAAACGCGCGCTGGGGGTCCCCTTGGCAAATTTAACATAGCTCGGCTTCACGGGCACTTTAAGAGGCGCGGTTTGAAGCAAAATGTTCTGCTAGGTTGGCACTTTAAGGAAATTCTAGTTAGGACATGATGGCATTGGCGCCAGGGTGTTTTTTCTGGCCTTCTTTTTGCAGTAGTTTCCCCTGGTCCCAACTTTGCAGAATTTCAGAAAACGCGCGCTGGGGGTCCCCTTGGCAAATTTGACATACCTCGGCTTCACGGGCACTTTAAGAGGCGCGGTTTGCAGCAAAATGTTTTGCTAGGTTGGCACTTCAAGGAAATCCTAGTTAGGACATGATGGCATTGGCGCCAGGGTGTTTTTTCTGGCCTTCTTTTTGCAGTAGTTTCCCCTGGTCCCAACTTTGCAGAATTTCAGAAAACGCGCGCTGGGGGTCCCCTTGGCAAATTTGACATAGCTCGGCTTCACGGGCACTTTAAGAGGCGCGGTTTGCAGCAAAATGTTCTGCTAGGTTGGCACTTGAAGGAAATATTAGTTAGGACATGATGGCATTGGCGCCAAAGTGTTTTTTCTGGCCTTCTTTTTGCAGTAGTTTCCCCTGGTCCCAACTTTGCAGAATTTCAGAAAACGCGCGCTGGGGGTCCCCTTGGCAAATTTGACATAGCTCGGCTTCACGGGCACTTTAAGAGGCGCGGTTTGCAGCAAAATGTTCTGCTAGGTTGGCACTTCAAGGAAATCCTAGTTAGGACATGATGGCATTGGCGCCAGGGTGTTTTTTCTGGCCTTCTTTTTGCAGTAGTTTCCCCTGGTCCCAACTTTGCAGAATTTCAGAAAACGCGCGCTGGGGGTCCCCTTGGCAAATTTGACATAGCTCGGCTTCACGGGCACTTTAAGAGGCGCGGTTTGCAGCAAAATGTTCTGCTAGGTTGGCACTTGAAGGAAATATTAGTTAGGACATGATGGCATTGGCGCCAGGGTGTTTTTTCTGGCCTTCTTTTTGCAGTAGTTTCCCCTGGTCCCAACTTTGCAGAATTTCAGAAAACGCGCGCTGGGGGTCCCCTTGGCAAATTTGACATAGCTCGGCTTCACGGGCACTTTAAGAGGCGCGGTTTGCAGCAAAATGTTCTGCTAGGTTGGCACTTTAAGGAAATCCTAGTTAGGACATGATACCATTGGCGCCAGGGTGTTTTTTCTGGCCTTCTTTTTGCAGTAGTTTCCCCTGGTCCCAACTTTGCAGAATTTCAGAAAACGCGCGCTGGGGGTCCCCTTAGCAAATTTGACATAGCTCGGCTTCACGGGCACTTTAAGAGGCGCGGTTTGCAGCAAAATGTTCTGCTAGGTTGGCACTTCAAGGAAATCCTAGTTAGGACATGATGGCATTGGCGCCAGGGTGCTTTTTCTGGCCTTCTTTTTGCAGTAGTTTCCCCTGGTCCCAACTTTGCAGAATTTCAGAAAACGCGCGCTGGGGGTCTCCTTGGCAAATTTGACATAGCTCGGCTTCACGGGCACTTTAAGAGGCGCGGTTTGCAGCAAAATGTTCTGCTTGGTTGGCACTTTAAGGAAATTTTAGTTAGGACATGATGGCATTGGCGCCAGGGTGTTTTTCCTGGCCTTCTTTTTGCAGTAGTTTCCCCTGGTCCCAACTTTGCAGAATTTCAGAAAACGCGCGCTGGGGGTCCCCTTGGCAAATTTGACATAGCTCGGCTTCACGGGCACTTTAAGAGGCGCGGTTTGCAGCAAAATGTTTTGCTAGGTTAGCACTTCAAGGAAATCGTAGTTAGGACATGATGGCATTGGCGCCAGGGTGTTTTTTCTGGCCTTCTTTTTGCAGTAGTTTCCCCTGGTCCCAACTTTGCAGAATTTCAGAAAACGCGCGCTGGGGGTCCCCTTGGCAAATTTGACATAGCTCGGCTTCACGGGCACTTTAAGAGGCGCGGTTTGCAGCAAAATGTTCTGCTAGGTTGGCACTTCAAGGAAATCCTAGTTAGGACATGATGGCATTGGCGCCAGGGTGTTTTTTCTGGCCTTCTTTTTGCAGTAGTTTCCCCTGGTCCCAACTTTGCAGAATTTCAGAAAACGCGCGCTGGGGGTCCCCTTGGCAAATTTGACATAGCTCGGCTTCACGGGCACTTTAAGAGGCGCGGTTTGCAGCAAAATGTTCTGCTAGGTTGGCACTTGAAGGAAATATTAGTTAGGACATGATGGCATTGGCGCCAGGGTGTTTTTTCTGGCCTTCTTTTTGCAGTAGTTTCCCCTGGTCCCAACTTTGCAGAATTTCAGAAAACGCGCGCTGGGGGTCCCCTTGGCAAATTTGACATAGCTCGGCTTCACGGGCACTTTAAGAGGCGCGGTTTGCAGCAAAATGTTCTGCTAGGTTGGCACTTCAAGGAAATCCTAGTTAGGACATGATGGCATTGGCGCCAGGGTGTTTTTTCTGGCCTTCTTTTTGCAGTAGTTTCCCCTGGTCCCAACTTTGCAGAATTTCAGAAAACGCGCGCTGGGGGTCCCCTTGGCAAATTTGACATAGCTCGGCTTCACGGGCACTTTAAGAGGCGCGGTTTGCAGCAAAATGTTCTGCTAGGTTGGCACTTGAAGGAAATATTAGTTAGGACATGATGGCATTGGCGCCAGGGTGTTTTTTCTGGCCTTCTTTTTGCAGTAGTTTCCCCTGGTCCCAACTTTGCAGAATTTCAGAAAACGCGCGCTGGGGGTCCCCTTGGCAAATTTGACATAGCTCGGCTTCACGGGCACTTTAAGAGGCGCGGTTTGCAAAAAAATGTTCTGCTAGGTTGGCACTTCAAGGAAATCCTAGTTAGGACATGATGGCATTGGCGCCAGGGTGTTTTTTCTGGCCTTCTTTTTGCAGTAGTTTCCCCTGGTCCCAACTTTGCAGAATTTCAGAAAACGCACGCTGGGGGTCCCCTTGGCAAATTTGACATAGCTCGGCTTCACGGGCACTTTAAGAGGCGCGGTTTGCAGCAAAATGTTCTGCTAGGTTATCGCTTTAAGGAAATCCTAGTTAGGACATGATGGCATTGGCGCCAGGGTGTTTTTTCTGGCCTTCTTTTTGCAGTAGTTTCCCCTGGTCCCAACTTTGCAGAATTTCAGAAAACGCGCGCTGGGGGTCCCCTTGGCAAATTTGACATAGCTCGGCTTCACGGGCACTTTAAGAGGCGCGGTTTGCAGCAAAATGTTTTGCTAGGTTGGCACTTTAAGGAAATCCTAGTTAGGACATGATACCATTGGCGCCAGGGTGTTTTTTCTGGCCTTCTTTTTGCAGTAGTTTCCCCTGGTCCCAACTTTGCAGAATTTCAGAAAACGCGCGCTGGGGGTCCCCTTGGCAAATTTGACATAGCTCGGCTTCACGGGCACTTTAAGAGGCGCGGTTTGCAGCAAAATATTCTGCTAGGTTGGCACTTCAAGGAAATGCTAATTAGGACATGATGGCATTGGCGCCAGGGTGTTTTTTCTGGCCTTCTTTTTGCAGTAGTTTCCCCTGGTCCCAACTTTGCAGAATTTCAGAAATCGCGCGCTGGGGGTCCCCTTGGCAAATTTGACATAGCTCGGCTTCACGGGCACTTTAAGAGGCGCGGTTTGCAGCAAAATGTTCTGCTAGGTTGGCACTTTAAGGAAATCCTAGTTAGGACATGATGGCATTGGCGCCAGGGTGTTTTTTCTGGCCTTCTTTTTGCAGTAGTTTCCCCTGGTCCCAACTTTGCAGAATTTCAGAAAACGCGCGCTGGGGGTCCCCTTGGCAAATTTGACATAGCTCGGCTTCACGGGCACTTTAAGAGGCGCGGTTTGCAGCAAAATGTTCTGCTAGGTTGGCACTTTAAGGAAATATTAGTTAGGACATGATGGCATTGGCGCCAGGGTGTTTTTTCTGGCCTTCTTTTTGCAGTAGTTTCCCCTGGTCCCAACTTTGCAGAATTTCAGAAAACGCGCGCTGGGGGTCCCCTTGGCAAATTTGACATAGCTCGGCTTCACGGGCACTTTAAGAGGCGCGGTTTGCAGCAAAATGTTTTGCTAGGTTAGCACTTCAAGGAAATCGTAGTTAGGACATGATGGCATTGGCGCCAGGGTGTTTTTTCTGGCCTTCTTTTTGCAGTAGTTTCCCCTGGTCCCAACTTTGCAGAATTTCAGAAAACGCGCGCTGGGGGTCCCCTTGGCAAATTTGACATAGCTCGGCTTCACGGGCACTTTAAGAGGCGCGGTTTGCAGCAAAATGTTCTGCTAGGTTGGCACTTCAAGGAAATCCTAGTTAAGACATGATGGCATTGGCGCCAGGGTGTTTTTTCTGGCCTTCTTTTTGCAGTAGTTTCCCCTGGTCCCAACTTTGCAGAATTTCAGAAAACGCGCGCTGGGGGTCCCCTTGGCAAATTTGACATAGCTCGGCTTCACGGGCACTTTAAGAGGCGCGGTTTGCAGCAAAATGTTCTGCTAGGTTGGCACTTGAAGGAAATATTAGTTAGGACATGATGGCATTGGCGCCAGGGTGTTTTTTCTGGCCTTCTTTTTGCAGTAGTTTCCCCTGGTCCCAACTTTGCAGAATTTCAGAAAACGCGCGCTGGGGGTCCCCTTGGCAAATTTGACATAGCTCGGCTTCACGGGCACTTTAAGAGGCGCGGTTTGCAGCAAAATGTTCTGCTAGGTTGGCACTTCAAGGAAATCCTAGTTAGGACATGATGGCATTGGCGCCAGGGTGTTTTTTCTGGCCTTCTTTTTGCAGTAGTTTCCCCTGGTCCCAACTTTGCAGAATTTCAGAAAACGCGCGCTGGGGGTCCCCTTGGCAAATTTGACATAGCTCGGCTTCACGGGCACTTTAAGAGGCGCGGTTTGCAGCAAAATGTTCTGCTAGGTTGGCACTTGAAGGAAATATTAGTTAGGACATGATGGCATTGGCGCCAGGGTGTTTTTTCTGGCCTTCTTTTTGCAGTAGTTTCCCCTGGTCCCAACTTTGCAGAATTTCAGAAAACGCGCGCTGGGGGTCCCCTTGGCAAATTTGACATAGCTCGGCTTCACGGGCACTTTAAGAGGCGCGGTTTGCAGCAAAATGTTCTGCTAGGTTGGCACTTCAAGGAAATCCTAGTTAGGACATGATGGCATTGGCGCCAGGGTGTTTTTTCTGGCCTTCTTTTTGCAGTAGTTTCCCCTGGTCCCAACTTTGCAGAATTTCAGAAAACGCGCGCTGGGGGTCCCCTTGGCAAATTTGACATAGCTCGGCTTCACGGGCACTTTAAGAGGCGCGGTTTGCAGCAAAATGTTCTGCTAGGTTGGCACTTGAAGGAAATATTAGTTAGGACATGATGGCATTGGCGCCAGGGTGTTTTTTCTGGCCTTCTTTTTGCAGTAGTTTCCCCTGGTCCCAACTTTGCAGAATTTCAGAAAACGCGCGCTGGGGGTCCCCTTGGCAAATTTGACATAGCTCGGCTTCACGGGCACTTTAAGAGGCGCGGTTTGCAAAAAAATGTTCTGCTAGGTTGGCACTTCAAGGAAATCCTAGTTAGGACATGATGGCATTGGCGCCAGGGTGTTTTTTCTGGCCTTCTTTTTGCAGTAGTTTCCCCTGGTCCCAACTTTGCAGAATTTCAGAAAACGCACGCTGGGGGTCCCCTTGGCAAATTTGACATAGCTCGGCTTCACGGGCACTTTAAGAGGCGCGGTTTGCAGCAAAATGTTCTGCTAGGTTATCGCTTTAAGGAAATCCTAGTTAGGACATGATGGCATTGGCGCCAGGGTGTTTTTTCTGGCCTTGTTTTTGCAGTAGTTTCCCCTGGTCCCAACTTTGCAGAATTTCAGAAAACGCGCGCTGGGGGTCCCCTTGGCAAATTTGACATAGCTCGGCTTCACGGGCACTTTAAGAGGCGCGGTTTGCAGCAAAATGTTCTGCTAGGTTGGCACTTTAAGGAAATCCTAGTTAGGACATGATACCATTGGCGCCAGGGTGTTTTTTCTGGCCTTCTTTTTGCAGTAGTTTCCCCTGGTCCCAACTTTGCAGAATTTCAGAAAACGCGCGCTGGGGGTCCCCTTGGCAAATTTGACATAGCTCGGCTTCACGGGCACTTTAAGAGGCGCGGTTTGCAGCAAAATATTCTGCTAGGTTGGCACTTCAAGGAAATGCTAATTAGGACATGATGGCATTGGCGCCAGGGTGTTTTTTCTGGCCTTCTTTTTGCAGTAGTTTCCCCTGGTCCCAACTTTGCAGAATTTCAGAAATCGCGCGCTGGGGGTCCCCTTGGCAAATTTGACATAGCTCGGCTTCACGGGCACTTTAAGAGGCGCGGTTTGCAGCAAAATGTTCTGCTAGGTTGGCACTTTAAGGAAATCCTAGTTAGGACATGATGGCATTGGCGCCAGGGTGTTTTTTCTGGCCTTCTTTTTGCAGTAGTTTCCCCTGGTCCCAACTTTGCAGAATTTCAGAAAACGCGCGCTGGGGGTCCCCTTGGCAAATTTGACATAGCTCGGCTTCACGGGCACTTTAAGAGGCGCGGTTTGCAGCAAAATGTTCTGCTAGGCTGGCACTTTAAGGAAATATTAGTTAGGACATGATGGCATTGGCGCCAGGGTGTTTTTTCTGGCCTTCTTTTTGCAGTAGTTTCCCCTGGTCCCAACTTTGCAGAATTTCAGAAAACGCGCGCTGGGGGTCCCCTTGGCAAATTTGACATAGCTCGGCTTCACGGGCACTTTAAGAGGCGCGGTTTGCAGCAAATTGTTCTGCTAGGTTGGCACTTTAAGGAAATTTTAGTTAGGACATGATAGCATTGGCGCCAGGATGTTTTCTCTGGCCTTCTTTTTGCAGTAGTTTCCCCTGGTCCCAACTTTGCAGAATTTCAGAAAACGCGCGCTGGGGGTCCCCTTGGCAAATTTGACATAGCTCGGCTTCACGGGCACTTTAAGAGGCGCGGTTTGCAGCAAAATATTCTGCTAGGTTGGCACTTCAAGGAAATCCTAGTTAGGACATGATGGCATTTGCGCCAGGGTGTTTTTTCTGGCCTTCTTTTTGCAGTAGTTTCCCCTGGTCCCAACTTTGCAGAATTTCAGAAATCGCGCGCTGGGGGTCCCCTTGGCAAATTTGACATAGCTCGGCTTCACGGGCACTTTAAGAGGCGCGGTTTGCAGCAAAATGTTCTGCTAGGTTGGCACTTGAAGGAAATATTAGTTAGGACATGATGGCATTGGCGCCAGGGTGTTTTTTCTGGCCTTCTTTTTGCAGTAGTTTCCCCTGGTCCCAACTTTGCAGAATTTCAGAAACCCTTGGCAAATTTGACATAGCTCGGCTTCACGGGCACTTTAAGAGGCGCGGTTTGCAGCAAAATGTTCTGCTAGGTTGGCACTTTAAGGAAATTCTAGTTAGGACATGATGGCATTGGCGCCAGGGTGTTTTTTCTGGCCTTCTTTTTGCAGTAGTTTCCCCTGGTCCCAACTTTGCAGAATTTCAGAAAACGCGCGCTGGGGGTCCCCTTGGCAAATTTGACATACCTCGGCTTCACGGGCACTTTAAGAGGCGCGGTTTGCAGCAAAATGTTCTGCTAGGTTGGCACTTCAAGGAAATCCTAGTTAGGACATGATGGCATTGGCGCCAGGGTGTTTTTTCTGGCCTTCTTTTTGCAGTAGTTTCCCCTGGTCCCAACTTTGCAGAATTTCAGAAAACGCGCGCTGGGGGCCCCTTGGCAAATTTGACATAGCTCGGCTTCACGGGCACTTTAAGAGGCGCGGTTTGCAGCAAAATGTTCTGCTAGGTTGGCACTTGAAGGAAATATTAGTTAGGACATGATGGCATTGGCGCCAGGGTGTTTTTTCTGGCCTTCTTTTTGCAGTAGTTTCCCCTGGTCCCAACTTTGCAGAATTTCAGAAAACGCGCGCTGGGGGTCCCCTTGGCAAATTTGACATAGCTCGGCTTCACGGGCACTTTAAGAGGCGCGGTTTGCAGCAAAATGTTCTGCTAGGGTGGCACTTCAAGGAAATCCTAGTTAGGACATGATGGCATTGGCGCCAGGGTGTTTTTTCTGGCCTTCTTTTTGCAGTAGTTTCCCCTGGTCCCAACTTTGCAGAATTTCAGAAAACGCGCGCTGGGGGTCCCCTTGGCAAATTTGACATAGCTCGGCTTCACGGGCACTTTAAGAGGCGCGGTTTGCAGCAAAATGTTCTGCTAGGTTGGCACTTCAAGGAAATCCTAGTTAGGACATGATGGCATTGGCGCCAGGGTGTTTTTTCTGGCCTTCTTTTTGCAGTAGTTTCCCCTGGTCCCAACTTTGCAGAATTTCAGAAAACGCGCGCTGGGGGTCCCCTTGGCAAATTTGACATAGCTCGGCTTCACGGGCACTTTAAGAGGCGCGGTTTGCAGCAAAATGTTCTGCTAGGTTGGCACTTGAAGGAAATATTAGTTAGGACATGATGGCATTGGCGCCAGGGTGTTTTTTCTGGCCTTCTTTTTGCAGTAGTTTCCCCTGGTCCCAACTTTGCAGAATTTCAGAAAACGCGCGCTGGGGGTCCCCTTGGCAAATTTGACATAGCTCGGCTTCACGGGCACTTTAAGAGGCGCGGTTTGCAAAAAAATGTTCTGCTAGGTTGGCACTTCAAGGAAATCCTAGTTAGGATATGATGGCATTGGCGCCAGGGTGTTTTTTCTGGCCTTCTTTTTGCAGTAGTTTCCCCTGGTCCCAACTTTGCAGAATTTCAGAAAACGCACGCTGGGGGTCCCCTTGGCAAATTTGACATAGCTCGGCTTCACGGGCACTTTAAGAGGCGCGGTTTGCAGCAAAATGTTCTGCTAGGTTATCGCTTTAAGGAAATCCTAGTTAGGACATGATGGCATTGGCGCCAGGGTGTTTTTTCTGGCCTTCTTTTTGCAGTAGTTTCCCCTGGTCCCAACTTTGCAGAATTTCAGAAAACGCGCGCTGGGGGTCCCCTTGGCAAATTTGACATAGCTCGGCTTCACGGGCACTTTAAGAGGCGCGGTTTGCAGCAAAATGTTCTGCTAGGTTGGCACTTTAAGGAAATCCTAGTTAGGACATGATACCATTGGCGCCAGGGTGTTTTTTCTGGCCTTCTTTTTGCAGTAGTTTCCCCTGGTCCCAACTTTGCAGAATTTCAGAAAACGCGCGCTGGGGGTCCCCTTGGCAAATTTGACATAGCTCGGCTTCACGGGCACTTTAAGAGGCGCGGTTTGCAGCAAAATGTTCTGCTAGGTTGGCACTTCAAGGAAATCCTAGTTAGGACATGATGGCATTGGCGCCAGGGTGCTTTTTCTGGCCTTCTTTTTGCAGTAGTTTCCCCTGGTCCCAACTTTGCAGAATTTCAGAAAACGCGCGCTGGGGGTCCCCTTGGCAAATTTGACATAGCTCGGCTTCACGGGCACTTTAAGAGGCGCGGTTTGCAGCAAAATGTTCTGCTTGGTTGGCACTTCAAGGAAATTTTAGTTAGGACATGATGGCATTGGCGCCAGGGTGTTTTTCCTGGCCTTCTTTTTGCAGTAGTTTCCCCTGGTCCCAACTTTGCAGAATTTCAGAAAACGCGCGCTGGGGGTCCCCTTGGCAAATTTGACATAGCTCGGCTTCACGGGCACTTTAAGAGGCGCGGTTTGCAGCAAAATCTTCTGCTAGGTTAGCACTTCAAGGAAATCGTAGTTAAGACATGATGGCATTGGCGCCAGGATGTTTTTTCTGGCCTTCTTTTTGCAGTAGTTTCCCCTGGTCCCAACTTTGCAGAATTTCAGAAAACGCGCGCTGGGGGTCCCCTTGGCAAATTTGACATAGCTCGGCTTCACGGGCACTTTAAGAGGCGCGGTTTGCAGCAAAATGTTCTGCTAGGTTGGCGCTTCAAGGAAATCCTAGTTAGGACATGATGGCATTGGCGCCAGGGTGTTTTTTCTGGCCTTCTTTTTGCAGTAGTTTCCCCTGGTCCCAACTTTGCAGAATTTCAGAAAACGCGCGCTGGGGGTCCCCTTGGCAAATTTGACATAGCTCGGCTTCACGGGCACTTTAAGAGGCGCGGTTTGCAGCAAAATGTTCTGCTAGGTTGGCACTTGAAGGAAATATTAGTTAGGACATGATGGCATTGGCGCCAGGGTGTTTTTTCTGGCCTTCTTTTTGCAGTAGTTTCCCCTGGTCCCAACTTTGCAGAATTTCAGAAAACGCGCGCTGGGGGTCCCCTTGGCAAATTTGACATAGCTCGGCTTCACGGGCACTTTAAGAGGCGCGGTTTGCAGCAAAATGTTCTGCTCGGTTGGCACTTGAAGGAAATCCTAGTTAGGACATGATGGCATTGGCGCCAGGGTGTTTTTTCTGGCCTTCTTTTTGCAGTAGTTTCCCCTGGTCCCAACTTTGCAGAATTTCAGAAAACGCGCGCTGGGGGTCCCCTTGGCAAATTTGACATAGCTCGGCTTCACGGGCACTTTAAGAGGCGCGGTTTGCAGCAAAATGTTCTGCTAGGTTGGCACTTGAAGGAAATATTAGTTAGGACATGATGGCATTGGCGCCAGGGTGTTTTTTCTGGCCTTCTTTTTGCAGTAGTTTCCCCTGGTCCCAACTTTGCAGAATTTCAGAAAACGCGCGCTGGGGGTCCCCTTGGCAAATTTGACATAGCTCGGCTTCACGGGCACTTTAAGAGGCGCGGTTTGCAAAAAAATGTTCTGCTAGGTTGGCACTTCAAGGAAATCCTAGTTAGGACATGATGGCATTGGCGCCAGGGTGTTTTTTCTGGCCTTCTTTTTGCAGTAGTTTCCCCTGGTCCCAACTTTGCAGAATTTCAGAAAACGCACGCTGGGGGTCCCCTTGGCAAATTTGACATAGCTCGGCTTCACGGGCACTTTAAGAGGCGCGGTTTGCAGCAAAATGTTCTGCTAGGTTATCGCTTTAAGGAAATCCTAGTTAGGACATGATGGCATTGGCGCCAGGGTGTTTTTTCTGGCCTTCTTTTTGCAGTAGTTTCCCCTGGTCCCAACTTTGCAGAATTTCAGAAAACGCGCGCTGGGGGTCCCCTTGGCAAATTTGACATAGCTCGGCTTCACGGGCACTTTAAGAGGCGCGGTTTGCAGCAAAATGTTCTGCTAGGTTGGCACTTTAAGGAAATCCTAGTTAGGACATGATACCATTGGCGCCAGGGTGTTTTTTCTGGCCTTCTTTTTGCAGTAGTTTCCCCTGGTCCCAACTTTGCAGAATTTCAGAAAACGCGCGCTGGGGGTCCCCTTGGCAAATTTGACATAGCTCGGCTTCACGGGCACTTTAAGAGGCGCGGTTTGCAGCAAAATGTTCTGCTAGGTTGGCACTTCAAGGAAATCCTAGTTAGGACATGATGGCATTGGCGCCAGGGTGCTTTTTCTGGCCTTCTTTTTGCAGTAGTTTCCCCTGGTCCCAACTTTGCAGAATTTCAGAAAACGCGCGCTGGGGGTCCCCTTGGCAAATTTGACATAGCTCGGCTTCACGGGCACTTTAAGAGGCGCGGTTTGCAGCAAAATGTTCTGCTTGGTTGGCACTTCAAGGAAATTTTAGTTAGGACATGATGGCATTGGCGCCAGGGTGTTTTTCCTGGCCTTTTTTTTGCAGTAGTTTCCCCTGGTCCCAACTTTGCAGAATTTCAGAAAACGCGCGCTGGGGGTCCCCTTGGCAAATTTGACATAGCTCGGCTTCACGGGCACTTTAAGAGGCGCGGTTTGCAGCAAAATATTCTGCTAGGTTAGCACTTCAAGGAAATCGTAGTTAGGACATGATGGCATTGGCGCCAGGGTGTTTTTTTTTGGCCTTCTTTTTGCAGTAGTTTCCCCTGGTCCCAACTTTGCAGAATTTCAGAAAACGCGCGCTGGGGGTCCCCTTGGCAAATTTGACATAGCTCGGCTTCACGGGCACTTTAAGAGGCGCGGTTTGCAGCAAAATGTTTTGCTAGGTTGGCACTTTAAGGAAATCCTAGTTAGGACATGATGGCATTGGCGCCAGGGTGTTTTTTCTGGCCTTCTTTTTGCAGTAGTTTCCCCTGGTCCCAACTTTGCAGAATTTCAGAAAACGCGCGCTGGGGGTCCCCTTGGCAAATTTAACATAGCTCGGCTTCACGGGCACTTTAAGAGGCGCGGTTTGAAGCAAAATGTTCTGCTAGGTTGGCACTTTAAGGAAATTCTAGTTAGGACATGATGGCATTGGCGCCAGGGTGTTTTTTCTGGCCTTCTTTTTGCAGTAGTTTCCCCTGGTCCCAACTTTGCAGAATTTCAGAAAACGCGCGCTGGGGGTCCCCTTGGCAAATTTGACATAGCTCGGCTTCACGGGCACTTTAAGAGGCGCGGTTTGCAAAAAAATGTTCTGCTAGGTTGGCACTTCAAGGAAATCCTAGTTAGGATATGATGGCATTGGCGCCAGGGTGTTTTTTCTGGCCTTCTTTTTGCAGTAGTTTCCCCTGGTCCCAACTTTGCAGAATTTCAGAAAACGCACGCTGGGGGTCCCCTTGGCAAATTTGACATAGCTCGGCTTCACGGGCACTTTAAGAGGCGCGGTTTGCAGCAAAATGTTCTGCTAGGTTATCGCTTTAAGGAAATCCTAGTTAGGACATGATGGCATTGGCGCCAGGGTGTTTTTTCTGGCCTTCTTTTTGCAGTAGTTTCCCCTGGTCCCAACTTTGCAGAATTTCAGAAAACGCGCGCTGGGGGTCCCCTTGGCAAATTTGACATAGCTCGGCTTCACGGGCACTTTAAGAGGCGCGGTTTGCAGCAAAATGTTCTGCTAGGTTGGCACTTTAAGGAAATCCTAGTTAGGACATGATACCATTGGCGCCAGGGTGTTTTTTCTGGCCTTCTTTTTGCAGTAGTTTCCCCTGGTCCCAACTTTGCAGAATTTCAGAAAACGCGCGCTGGGGGTCCCCTTGGCAAATTTGACATAGCTCGGCTTCACGGGCACTTTAAGAGGCGCGGTTTGCAGCAAAATGTTCTGCTAGGTTGGCACTTCAAGGAAATCCTAGTTAGGACATGATGGCATTGGCGCCAGGGTGCTTTTTCTGGCCTTCTTTTTGCAGTAGTTTCCCCTGGTCCCAACTTTGCAGAATTTCAGAAAACGCGCGCTGGGGGTCCCCTTGGCAAATTTGACATAGCTCGGCTTCACGGGCACTTTAAGAGGCGCGGTTTGCAGCAAAATGTTCTGCTTGGTTGGCACTTCAAGGAAATTTTAGTTAGGACATGATGGCATTGGCGCCAGGGTGTTTTTCCTGGCCTTCTTTTTGCAGTAGTTTCCCCTGGTCCCAACTTTGCAGAATTTCAGAAAACGCGCGCTGGGGGTCCCCTTGGCAAATTTGACATAGCTCGGCTTCACGGGCACTTTAAGAGGCGCGGTTTGCAGCAAAATCTTCTGCTAGGTTAGCACTTCAAGGAAATCGTAGTTAAGACATGATGGCATTGGCGCCAGGATGTTTTTTCTGGCCTTCTTTTTGCAGTAGTTTCCCCTGGTCCCAACTTTGCAGAATTTCAGAAAACGCGCGCTGGGGGTCCCCTTGGCAAATTTGACATAGCTCGGCTTCACGGGCACTTTAAGAGGCGCGGTTTGCAGCAAAATGTTCTGCTAGGTTGGCACTTCAAGGAAATCCTAGTTAGGACATG
This sequence comes from Micromussa lordhowensis, assembly GCA_964020085.1. Lineage (NCBI taxonomy): Eukaryota > Metazoa > Cnidaria > Anthozoa > Scleractinia > Lobophylliidae > Micromussa > Micromussa lordhowensis. The sequence goes on along the minus strand of CAXHUQ010000607.1, from coordinate 5,967 downwards.
ATGGCATTGGCGCCAGGGTGTTTTTTCTGGCCTTCTTTTTGCAGTAGTTTCCCCTGGTCCCAACTTTGCAGAATTTCAGAAAACGCGCGCTGGGGGTCCCCTTGGCAAATTTGACATAGCTCGGCTTCACGGGCACTTTAAGAGGCGCGGTTTGCAGCAAAATGTTCTGCTAGGTTGGCACTTTAAGGAAATCCTAGTTAGGACATGATACCATTGGCGCCAGGGTGTTTTTTCTGGCCTTCTTTTTGCAGTAGTTTCCCCTGGTCCCAACTTTGCAGAATTTCAGAAAACGCGCGCTGGGGGTCCCCTTGGCAAATTTGACATAGCTCGGCTTCACGGGCACTTTAAGAGGCGCGGTTTGCAGCAAAATGTTCTGCTAGGTTGGCACTTCAAGGAAATCCTAGTTAGGACATGATGGCATTGGCGCCAGGGTGCTTTTTCTGGCCTTCTTTTTGCAGTAGTTTCCCCTGGTCCCAACTTTGCAGAATTTCAGAAAACGCGCGCTGGGGGTCCCCTTGGCAAATTTGACATAGCTCGGCTTCACGGGCACTTTAAGAGGCGCGGTTTGCAGCAAAATGTTCTGCTTGGTTGGCACTTCAAGGAAATTTTAGTTAGGACATGATGGCATTGGCGCCAGGGTGTTTTTCCTGGCCTTTTTTTTGCAGTAGTTTCCCCTGGTCCCAACTTTGCAGAATTTCAGAAAACGCGCGCTGGGGGTCCCCTTGGCAAATTTGACATAGCTCGGCTTCACGGGCACTTTAAGAGGCGCGGTTTGCAGCAAAATATTCTGCTAGGTTAGCACTTCAAGGAAATCGTAGTTAGGACATGATGGCATTGGCGCCAGGGTGTTTTTTTTTGGCCTTCTTTTTGCAGTAGTTTCCCCTGGTCCCAACTTTGCAGAATTTCAGAAAACGCGCGCTGGGGGTCCCCTTGGCAAATTTGACATAGCTCGGCTTCACGGGCACTTTAAGAGGCGCGGTTTGCAGCAAAATGTTTTGCTAGGTTGGCACTTTAAGGAAATCCTAGTTAGGACATGATGGCATTGGCGCCAGGGTGTTTTTTCTGGCCTTCTTTTTGCAGTAGTTTCCCCTGGTCCCAACTTTGCAGAATTTCAGAAAACGCGCGCTGGGGGTCCCCTTGGCAAATTTAACATAGCTCGGCTTCACGGGCACTTTAAGAGGCGCGGTTTGAAGCAAAATGTTCTGCTAGGTTGGCACTTTAAGGAAATTCTAGTTAGGACATGATGGCATTGGCGCCAGGGTGTTTTTTCTGGCCTTCTTTTTGCAGTAGTTTCCCCTGGTCCCAACTTTGCAGAATTTCAGAAAACGCGCGCTGGGGGTCCCCTTGGCAAATTTGACATAGCTCGGCTTCACGGGCACTTTAAGAGGCGCGGTTTGCAAAAAAATGTTCTGCTAGGTTGGCACTTCAAGGAAATCCTAGTTAGGATATGATGGCATTGGCGCCAGGGTGTTTTTTCTGGCCTTCTTTTTGCAGTAGTTTCCCCTGGTCCCAACTTTGCAGAATTTCAGAAAACGCACGCTGGGGGTCCCCTTGGCAAATTTGACATAGCTCGGCTTCACGGGCACTTTAAGAGGCGCGGTTTGCAGCAAAATGTTCTGCTAGGTTATCGCTTTAAGGAAATCCTAGTTAGGACATGATGGCATTGGCGCCAGGGTGTTTTTTCTGGCCTTCTTTTTGCAGTAGTTTCCCCTGGTCCCAACTTTGCAGAATTTCAGAAAACGCGCGCTGGGGGTCCCCTTGGCAAATTTGACATAGCTCGGCTTCACGGGCACTTTAAGAGGCGCGGTTTGCAGCAAAATGTTCTGCTAGGTTGGCACTTTAAGGAAATCCTAGTTAGGACATGATACCATTGGCGCCAGGGTGTTTTTTCTGGCCTTCTTTTTGCAGTAGTTTCCCCTGGTCCCAACTTTGCAGAATTTCAGAAAACGCGCGCTGGGGGTCCCCTTGGCAAATTTGACATAGCTCGGCTTCACGGGCACTTTAAGAGGCGCGGTTTGCAGCAAAATGTTCTGCTAGGTTGGCACTTCAAGGAAATCCTAGTTAGGACATGATGGCATTGGCGCCAGGGTGCTTTTTCTGGCCTTCTTTTTGCAGTAGTTTCCCCTGGTCCCAACTTTGCAGAATTTCAGAAAACGCGCGCTGGGGGTCCCCTTGGCAAATTTGACATAGCTCGGCTTCACGGGCACTTTAAGAGGCGCGGTTTGCAGCAAAATGTTCTGCTTGGTTGGCACTTCAAGGAAATTTTAGTTAGGACATGATGGCATTGGCGCCAGGGTGTTTTTCCTGGCCTTCTTTTTGCAGTAGTTTCCCCTGGTCCCAACTTTGCAGAATTTCAGAAAACGCGCGCTGGGGGTCCCCTTGGCAAATTTGACATAGCTCGGCTTCACGGGCACTTTAAGAGGCGCGGTTTGCAGCAAAATCTTCTGCTAGGTTAGCACTTCAAGGAAATCGTAGTTAAGACATGATGGCATTGGCGCCAGGATGTTTTTTCTGGCCTTCTTTTTGCAGTAGTTTCCCCTGGTCCCAACTTTGCAGAATTTCAGAAAACGCGCGCTGGGGGTCCCCTTGGCAAATTTGACATAGCTCGGCTTCACGGGCACTTTAAGAGGCGCGGTTTGCAGCAAAATGTTCTGCTAGGTTGGCACTTCAAGGAAATCCTAGTTAGGACATGATGGCATTGGCGCCAGGGTGTTTTTTCTGGCCTTCTTTTTGCAGTAGTTTCCCCTGGTCCCAACTTTGCAGAATTTCAGAAAACGCGCGCTGGGGGTCCCCTTGGCAAATTTGACATAGCTCGGCTTCACGGGCACTTTAAGAGGCGCGGTTTGCAGCAAAATGTTCTGCTAGGTTGGCACTTGAAGGAAATATTAGTTAGGACATGATGGCATTGGCGCCAGGGTGTTTTTTCTGGCCTTCTTTTTGCAGTAGTTTCCCCTGGTCCCAACTTTGCAGAATTTCAGAAAACGCGCGCTGGGGGTCCCCTTGGCAAATTTGACATAGCTCGGCTTCACGGGCACTTTAAGAGGCGCGGTTTGCAGCAAAATGTTCTGCTCGGTTGGCACTTGAAGGAAATCCTAGTTAGGACATGATGGCATTGGCGCCAGGGTGTTTTTTCTGGCCTTCTTTTTGCAGTAGTTTCCCCTGGTCCCAACTTTGCAGAATTTCAGAAAACGCGCGCTGGGGGTCCCCTTGGCAAATTTGACATAGCTCGGCTTCACGGGCACTTTAAGAGGCGCGGTTTGCAGCAAAATGTTCTGCTAGGTTGGCACTTGAAGGAAATATTAGTTAGGACATGATGGCATTGGCGCCAGGGTGTTTTTTCTGGCCTTCTTTTTGCAGTAGTTTCCCCTGGTCCCAACTTTGCAGAATTTCAGAAAACGCGCGCTGGGGGTCCCCTTGGCAAATTTGACATAGCTCGGCTTCACGGGCACTTTAAGAGGCGCGGTTTGCAAAAAAATGTTCTGCTAGGTTGGCACTTCAAGGAAATCCTAGTTAGGACATGATGGCATTGGCGCCAGGGTGTTTTTTCTGGCCTTCTTTTTGCAGTAGTTTCCCCTGGTCCCAACTTTGCAGAATTTCAGAAAACGCACGCTGGGGGTCCCCTTGGCAAATTTGACATAGCTCGGCTTCACGGGCACTTTAAGAGGCGCGGTTTGCAGCAAAATGTTCTGCTAGGTTATCGCTTTAAGGAAATCCTAGTTAGGACATGATGGCATTGGCGCCAGGGTGTTTTTTCTGGCCTTCTTTTTGCAGTAGTTTCCCCTGGTCCCAACTTTGCAGAATTTCAGAAAACGCGCGCTGGGGGTCCCCTTGGCAAATTTGACATAGCTCGGCTTCACGGGCACTTTAAGAGGCGCGGTTTGCAGCAAAATGTTCTGCTAGGTTGGCACTTTAAGGAAATCCTAGTTAGGACATGATACCATTGGCGCCAGGGTGTTTTTTCTGGCCTTCTTTTTGCAGTAGTTTCCCCTGGTCCCAACTTTGCAGAATTTCAGAAAACGCGCGCTGGGGGTCCCCTTGGCAAATTTGACATAGCTCGGCTTCACGGGCACTTTAAGAGGCGCGGTTTGCAGCAAAATGTTCTGCTAGGTTGGCACTTCAAGGAAATCCTAGTTAGGACATGATGGCATTGGCGCCAGGGTGCTTTTTCTGGCCTTCTTTTTGCAGTAGTTTCCCCTGGTCCCAACTTTGCAGAATTTCAGAAAACGCGCGCTGGGGGTCCCCTTGGCAAATTTGACATAGCTCGGCTTCACGGGCACTTTAAGAGGCGCGGTTTGCAGCAAAATGTTCTGCTTGGTTGGCACTTCAAGGAAATTTTAGTTAGGACATGATGGCATTGGCGCCAGGGTGTTTTTCCTGGCCTTTTTTTTGCAGTAGTTTCCCCTGGTCCCAACTTTGCAGAATTTCAGAAAACGCGCGCTGGGGGTCCCCTTGGCAAATTTGACATAGCTCGGCTTCACGGGCACTTTAAGAGGCGCGGTTTGCAGCAAAATATTCTGCTAGGTTAGCACTTCAAGGAAATCGTAGTTAGGACATGATGGCATTGGCGCCAGGGTGTTTTTTTTTGGCCTTCTTTTTGCAGTAGTTTCCCCTGGTCCCAACTTTGCAGAATTTCAGAAAACGCGCGCTGGGGGTCCCCTTGGCAAATTTGACATAGCTCGGCTTCACGGGCACTTTAAGAGGCGCGGTTTGCAGCAAAATGTTTTGCTAGGTTGGCACTTTAAGGAAATCCTAGTTAGGACATGATGGCATTGGCGCCAGGGTGTTTTTTCTGGCCTTCTTTTTGCAGTAGTTTCCCCTGGTCCCAACTTTGCAGAATTTCAGAAAACGCGCGCTGGGGGTCCCCTTGGCAAATTTAACATAGCTCGGCTTCACGGGCACTTTAAGAGGCGCGGTTTGAAGCAAAATGTTCTGCTAGGTTGGCACTTTAAGGAAATTCTAGTTAGGACATGATGGCATTGGCGCCAGGGTGTTTTTTCTGGCCTTCTTTTTGCAGTAGTTTCCCCTGGTCCCAACTTTGCAGAATTTCAGAAAACGCGCGCTGGGGGTCCCCTTGGCAAATTTGACATACCTCGGCTTCACGGGCACTTTAAGAGGCGCGGTTTGCAGCAAAATGTTTTGCTAGGTTGGCACTTCAAGGAAATCCTAGTTAGGACATGATGGCATTGGCGCCAGGGTGTTTTTTCTGGCCTTCTTTTTGCAGTAGTTTCCCCTGGTCCCAACTTTGCAGAATTTCAGAAAACGCGCGCTGGGGGTCCCCTTGGCAAATTTGACATAGCTCGGCTTCACGGGCACTTTAAGAGGCGCGGTTTGCAGCAAAATGTTCTGCTAGGTTGGCACTTGAAGGAAATATTAGTTAGGACATGATGGCATTGGCGCCAAAGTGTTTTTTCTGGCCTTCTTTTTGCAGTAGTTTCCCCTGGTCCCAACTTTGCAGAATTTCAGAAAACGCGCGCTGGGGGTCCCCTTGGCAAATTTGACATAGCTCGGCTTCACGGGCACTTTAAGAGGCGCGGTTTGCAGCAAAATGTTCTGCTAGGTTGGCACTTCAAGGAAATCCTAGTTAGGACATGATGGCATTGGCGCCAGGGTGTTTTTTCTGGCCTTCTTTTTGCAGTAGTTTCCCCTGGTCCCAACTTTGCAGAATTTCAGAAAACGCGCGCTGGGGGTCCCCTTGGCAAATTTGACATAGCTCGGCTTCACGGGCACTTTAAGAGGCGCGGTTTGCAGCAAAATGTTCTGCTAGGTTGGCACTTGAAGGAAATATTAGTTAGGACATGATGGCATTGGCGCCAGGGTGTTTTTTCTGGCCTTCTTTTTGCAGTAGTTTCCCCTGGTCCCAACTTTGCAGAATTTCAGAAAACGCGCGCTGGGGGTCCCCTTGGCAAATTTGACATAGCTCGGCTTCACGGGCACTTTAAGAGGCGCGGTTTGCAGCAAAATGTTCTG
>CAXHUQ010000606.1:0-40927 GCA_964020085.1 Micromussa lordhowensis | reverse complement strand
ATTACAGGGTATTTTTAGACAGATCAGCCACAGGCAGCCTGGCAACACACACTCTACTCACCCAGCTTGCTTGTGACTGGCTGGCTGGCTTCCAGCCACTAAGCCCACAGGGCATGACTGACAAAGGCTGTCCTGCAAAGAAAATAAGCAGTTTTCCTAAGCAAAATGCCTCTCTCTGTGACTCACCCCACCCCCCAAAGGATAATTGCTGGGCCTTTCCCTTGGTACCAGCTGGTAGCCAGACACCTAAGCTTTCTACCACTACCCTCCATGACGGAGTCCCCCCTCACTTTCGGAGCACCGCAAGGGCCTGACTGCCGGCTATCGCCGGCAGGCAGGCGAAAAAGTTTTGGCCCAAAGTCGACACCGTTCTCAAAAATCCAGACATATATTGGCCTGGAATGCCAGGGACATGCCTCCAGCTTGAACCTGCTACCTCAAAGTGTTCTCCATCACCGGTCTGGGGCTACAGCAGCTGAACTGTAGGGTCTCCCAAAACATTCTGTCCCAATATATGTCTGGATTTATGAAAACCGTGCTCACCTCGGCACAACCACCCTGACAGTTTTCCAAGAAATTACAGGGTATTTTTAGACAGATCAGCCACAGGCAGCCTGGCAACACACACTCTACTCACCCAGCTTGCTTGTGACTGGCTGGCTGGCTTCCAGCCACTAAGCCCACAGGGCATGACTGACAAAGGCTGTCCTGCAAAGAAAATAAGCAGTTTTCCTAAGCAAAATGCCTCTCTCTGTGACTCACCCCACCCCCCAAAGGATAATTGCTGGGCCTTTCCCTTGGTACCAGCTGGTAGCCAGACACCTAAGCTTTCTACCACTACCCTCCATGACGGAGTCCCCCCTCACTTTCGGAGCACCGCAAGGGCCTGACTGCCGGCTATCGCCGGCAGGCAGGCGAAAAAGTTTTGGCCCAAAGTCGACACCGTTCTCAAAAATCCAGACATATATTGGCCTGGAATGCCAGGGACATGCCTCCAGCTTGAACCTGCTACCTCAAAGTGTTCTCCATCACCGGTCTGGGGCTACAGCAGCTGAACTGTAGGGTCTCCCAAAACATTCTGTCCCAATATATGTCTGGATTTATGAAAACCGTGCTCACCTCGGCACAACCACCCTGACAGTTTTCCAAGAAATTACAGGGTATTTTTAGACAGATCAGCCACAGGCAGCCTGGCAACACACACTCTACTCACCCAGCTTGCTTGTGACTGGCTGGCTGGCTTCCAGCCACTAAGCCCACAGGGCATGACTGACAAAGGCTGTCCTGCAAAGAAAATAAGCAGTTTTCCTAAGCAAAATGCCTCTCTCTGTGACTCACCCCACCCCCCAAAGGATAATTGCTGGGCCTTTCCCTTGGTACCAGCTGGTAGCCAGACACCTAAGCTTTCTACCACTACCCTCCATGACGGAGTCCCCCCTCACTTTCGGAGCACCGCAAGGGCCTGACTGCCGGCTATCGCCGGCAGGCAGGCGAAAAAGTTTTGGCCCAAAGTCGACACCGTTCTCAAAAATCCAGACATATATTGGCCTGGAATGCCAGGGACATGCCTCCAGCTTGAACCTGCTACCTCAAAGTGTTCTCCATCACCGGTCTGGGGCTACAGCAGCTGAACTGTAGGGTCTCCCAAAACATTCTGTCCCAATATATGTCTGGATTTATGAAAACCGTGCTCACCTCGGCACAACCACCCTGACAGTTTTCCAAGAAATTACAGGGTATTTTTAGACAGATCAGCCACAGGCAGCCTGGCAACACACACTCTACTCACCCAGCTTGCTTGTGACTGGCTGGCTGGCTTCCAGCCACTAAGCCCACAGGGCATGACTGACAAAGGCTGTCCTGCAAAGAAAATAAGCAGTTTTCCTAAGCAAAATGCCTCTCTCTGTGACTCACCCCACCCCCCAAAGGATAATTGCTGGGCCTTTCCCTTGGTACCAGCTGGTAGCCAGACACCTAAGCTTTCTACCACTACCCTCCATGACGGAGTCCCCCCTCACTTTCGGAGCACCGCAAGGGCCTGACTGCCGGCTATCGCCGGCAGGCAGGCGAAAAAGTTTTGGCCCAAAGTCGACACCGTTCTCAAAAATCCAGACATATATTGGCCTGGAATGCCAGGGACATGCCTCCAGCTTGAACCTGCTACCTCAAAGTGTTCTCCATCACCGGTCTGGGGCTACAGCAGCTGAACTGTAGGGTCTCCCAAAACATTCTGTCCCAATATATGTCTGGATTTATGAAAACCGTGCTCACCTCGGCACAACCACCCTGACAGTTTTCCAAGAAATTACAGGGTATTTTTAGACAGATCAGCCACAGGCAGCCTGGCAACACACACTCTACTCACCCAGCTTGCTTGTGACTGGCTGGCTGGCTTCCAGCCACTAAGCCCACAGGGCATGACTGACAAAGGCTGTCCTGCAAAGAAAATAAGCAGTTTTCCTAAGCAAAATGCCTCTCTCTGTGACTCACCCCACCCCCCAAAGGATAATTGCTGGGCCTTTCCCTTGGTACCAGCTGGTAGCCAGACACCTAAGCTTTCTACCACTACCCTCCATGACGGAGTCCCCCCTCACTTTCGGAGCACCGCAAGGGCCTGACTGCCGGCTATCGCCGGCAGGCAGGCGAAAAAGTTTTGGCCCAAAGTCGACACCGTTCTCAAAAATCCAGACATATATTGGCCTGGAATGCCAGGGACATGCCTCCAGCTTGAACCTGCTACCTCAAAGTGTTCTCCATCACCGGTCTGGGGCTACAGCAGCTGAACTGTAGGGTCTCCCAAAACATTCTGTCCCAATATATGTCTGGATTTATGAAAACCGTGCTCACCTCGGCACAACCACCCTGACAGTTTTCCAAGAAATTACAGGGTATTTTTAGACAGATCAGCCACAGGCAGCCTGGCAACACACACTCTACTCACCCAGCTTGCTTGTGACTGGCTGGCTGGCTTCCAGCCACTAAGCCCACAGGGCATGACTGACAAAGGCTGTCCTGCAAAGAAAATAAGCAGTTTTCCTAAGCAAAATGCCTCTCTCTGTGACTCACCCCACCCCCCAAAGGATAATTGCTGGGCCTTTCCCTTGGTACCAGCTGGTAGCCAGACACCTAAGCTTTCTACCACTACCCTCCATGACGGAGTCCCCCCTCACTTTCGGAGCACCGCAAGGGCCTGACTGCCGGCTATCGCCGGCAGGCAGGCGAAAAAGTTTTGGCCCAAAGTCGACACCGTTCTCAAAAATCCAGACATATATTGGCCTGGAATGCCAGGGACATGCCTCCAGCTTGAACCTGCTACCTCAAAGTGTTCTCCATCACCGGTCTGGGGCTACAGCAGCTGAACTGTAGGGTCTCCCAAAACATTCTGTCCCAATATATGTCTGGATTTATGAAAACCGTGCTCACCTCGGCACAACCACCCTGACAGTTTTCCAAGAAATTACAGGGTATTTTTAGACAGATCAGCCACAGGCAGCCTGGCAACACACACTCTACTCACCCAGCTTGCTTGTGACTGGCTGGCTGGCTTCCAGCCACTAAGCCCACAGGGCATGACTGACAAAGGCTGTCCTGCAAAGAAAATAAGCAGTTTTCCTAAGCAAAATGCCTCTCTCTGTGACTCACCCCACCCCCCAAAGGATAATTGCTGGGCCTTTCCCTTGGTACCAGCTGGTAGCCAGACACCTAAGCTTTCTACCACTACCCTCCATGACGGAGTCCCCCCTCACTTTCGGAGCACCGCAAGGGCCTGACTGCCGGCTATCGCCGGCAGGCAGGCGAAAAAGTTTTGGCCCAAAGTCGACACCGTTCTCAAAAATCCAGACATATATTGGCCTGGAATGCCAGGGACATGCCTCCAGCTTGAACCTGCTACCTCAAAGTGTTCTCCATCACCGGTCTGGGGCTACAGCAGCTGAACTGTAGGGTCTCCCAAAACATTCTGTCCCAATATATGTCTGGATTTATGAAAACCGTGCTCACCTCGGCACAACCACCCTGACAGTTTTCCAAGAAATTACAGGGTATTTTTAGACAGATCAGCCACAGGCAGCCTGGCAACACACACTCTACTCACCCAGCTTGCTTGTGACTGGCTGGCTGGCTTCCAGCCACTAAGCCCACAGGGCATGACTGACAAAGGCTGTCCTGCAAAGAAAATAAGCAGTTTTCCTAAGCAAAATGCCTCTCTCTGTGACTCACCCCACCCCCCAAAGGATAATTGCTGGGCCTTTCCCTTGGTACCAGCTGGTAGCCAGACACCTAAGCTTTCTACCACTACCCTCCATGACGGAGTCCCCCCTCACTTTCGGAGCACCGCAAGGGCCTGACTGCCGGCTATCGCCGGCAGGCAGGCGAAAAAGTTTTGGCCCAAAGTCGACACCGTTCTCAAAAATCCAGACATATATTGGCCTGGAATGCCAGGGACATGCCTCCAGCTTGAACCTGCTACCTCAAAGTGTTCTCCATCACCGGTCTGGGGCTACAGCAGCTGAACTGTAGGGTCTCCCAAAACATTCTGTCCCAATATATGTCTGGATTTATGAAAACCGTGCTCACCTCGGCACAACCACCCTGACAGTTTTCCAAGAAATTACAGGGTATTTTTAGACAGATCAGCCACAGGCAGCCTGGCAACACACACTCTACTCACCCAGCTTGCTTGTGACTGGCTGGCTGGCTTCCAGCCACTAAGCCCACAGGGCATGACTGACAAAGGCTGTCCTGCAAAGAAAATAAGCAGTTTTCCTAAGCAAAATGCCTCTCTCTGTGACTCACCCCACCCCCCAAAGGATAATTGCTGGGCCTTTCCCTTGGTACCAGCTGGTAGCCAGACACCTAAGCTTTCTACCACTACCCTCCATGACGGAGTCCCCCCTCACTTTCGGAGCACCGCAAGGGCCTGACTGCCGGCTATCGCCGGCAGGCAGGCGAAAAAGTTTTGGCCCAAAGTCGACACCGTTCTCAAAAATCCAGACATATATTGGCCTGGAATGCCAGGGACATGCCTCCAGCTTGAACCTGCTACCTCAAAGTGTTCTCCATCACCGGTCTGGGGCTACAGCAGCTGAACTGTAGGGTCTCCCAAAACATTCTGTCCCAATATATGTCTGGATTTATGAAAACCGTGCTCACCTCGGCACAACCACCCTGACAGTTTTCCAAGAAATTACAGGGTATTTTTAGACAGATCAGCCACAGGCAGCCTGGCAACACACACTCTACTCACCCAGCTTGCTTGTGACTGGCTGGCTGGCTTCCAGCCACTAAGCCCACAGGGCATGACTGACAAAGGCTGTCCTGCAAAGAAAATAAGCAGTTTTCCTAAGCAAAATGCCTCTCTCTGTGACTCACCCCACCCCCCAAAGGATAATTGCTGGGCCTTTCCCTTGGTACCAGCTGGTAGCCAGACACCTAAGCTTTCTACCACTACCCTCCATGACGGAGTCCCCCCTCACTTTCGGAGCACCGCAAGGGCCTGACTGCCGGCTATCGCCGGCAGGCAGGCGAAAAAGTTTTGGCCCAAAGTCGACACCGTTCTCAAAAATCCAGACATATATTGGCCTGGAATGCCAGGGACATGCCTCCAGCTTGAACCTGCTACCTCAAAGTGTTCTCCATCACCGGTCTGGGGCTACAGCAGCTGAACTGTAGGGTCTCCCAAAACATTCTGTCCCAATATATGTCTGGATTTATGAAAACCGTGCTCACCTCGGCACAACCACCCTGACAGTTTTCCAAGAAATTACAGGGTATTTTTAGACAGATCAGCCACAGGCAGCCTGGCAACACACACTCTACTCACCCAGCTTGCTTGTGACTGGCTGGCTGGCTTCCAGCCACTAAGCCCACAGGGCATGACTGACAAAGGCTGTCCTGCAAAGAAAATAAGCAGTTTTCCTAAGCAAAATGCCTCTCTCTGTGACTCACCCCACCCCCCAAAGGATAATTGCTGGGCCTTTCCCTTGGTACCAGCTGGTAGCCAGACACCTAAGCTTTCTACCACTACCCTCCATGACGGAGTCCCCCCTCACTTTCGGAGCACCGCAAGGGCCTGACTGCCGGCTATCGCCGGCAGGCAGGCGAAAAAGTTTTGGCCCAAAGTCGACACCGTTCTCAAAAATCCAGACATATATTGGCCTGGAATGCCAGGGACATGCCTCCAGCTTGAACCTGCTACCTCAAAGTGTTCTCCATCACCGGTCTGGGGCTACAGCAGCTGAACTGTAGGGTCTCCCAAAACATTCTGTCCCAATATATGTCTGGATTTATGAAAACCGTGCTCACCTCGGCACAACCACCCTGACAGTTTTCCAAGAAATTACAGGGTATTTTTAGACAGATCAGCCACAGGCAGCCTGGCAACACACACTCTACTCACCCAGCTTGCTTGTGACTGGCTGGCTGGCTTCCAGCCACTAAGCCCACAGGGCATGACTGACAAAGGCTGTCCTGCAAAGAAAATAAGCAGTTTTCCTAAGCAAAATGCCTCTCTCTGTGACTCACCCCACCCCCCAAAGGATAATTGCTGGGCCTTTCCCTTGGTACCAGCTGGTAGCCAGACACCTAAGCTTTCTACCACTACCCTCCATGACGGAGTCCCCCCTCACTTTCGGAGCACCGCAAGGGCCTGACTGCCGGCTATCGCCGGCAGGCAGGCGAAAAAGTTTTGGCCCAAAGTCGACACCGTTCTCAAAAATCCAGACATATATTGGCCTGGAATGCCAGGGACATGCCTCCAGCTTGAACCTGCTACCTCAAAGTGTTCTCCATCACCGGTCTGGGGCTACAGCAGCTGAACTGTAGGGTCTCCCAAAACATTCTGTCCCAATATATGTCTGGATTTATGAAAACCGTGCTCACCTCGGCACAACCACCCTGACAGTTTTCCAAGAAATTACAGGGTATTTTTAGACAGATCAGCCACAGGCAGCCTGGCAACACACACTCTACTCACCCAGCTTGCTTGTGACTGGCTGGCTGGCTTCCAGCCACTAAGCCCACAGGGCATGACTGACAAAGGCTGTCCTGCAAAGAAAATAAGCAGTTTTCCTAAGCAAAATGCCTCTCTCTGTGACTCACCCCACCCCCCAAAGGATAATTGCTGGGCCTTTCCCTTGGTACCAGCTGGTAGCCAGACACCTAAGCTTTCTACCACTACCCTCCATGACGGAGTCCCCCCTCACTTTCGGAGCACCGCAAGGGCCTGACTGCCGGCTATCGCCGGCAGGCAGGCGAAAAAGTTTTGGCCCAAAGTCGACACCGTTCTCAAAAATCCAGACATATATTGGCCTGGAATGCCAGGGACATGCCTCCAGCTTGAACCTGCTACCTCAAAGTGTTCTCCATCACCGGTCTGGGGCTACAGCAGCTGAACTGTAGGGTCTCCCAAAACATTCTGTCCCAATATATGTCTGGATTTATGAAAACCGTGCTCACCTCGGCACAACCACCCTGACAGTTTTCCAAGAAATTACAGGGTATTTTTAGACAGATCAGCCACAGGCAGCCTGGCAACACACACTCTACTCACCCAGCTTGCTTGTGACTGGCTGGCTGGCTTCCAGCCACTAAGCCCACAGGGCATGACTGACAAAGGCTGTCCTGCAAAGAAAATAAGCAGTTTTCCTAAGCAAAATGCCTCTCTCTGTGACTCACCCCACCCCCCAAAGGATAATTGCTGGGCCTTTCCCTTGGTACCAGCTGGTAGCCAGACACCTAAGCTTTCTACCACTACCCTCCATGACGGAGTCCCCCCTCACTTTCGGAGCACCGCAAGGGCCTGACTGCCGGCTATCGCCGGCAGGCAGGCGAAAAAGTTTTGGCCCAAAGTCGACACCGTTCTCAAAAATCCAGACATATATTGGCCTGGAATGCCAGGGACATGCCTCCAGCTTGAACCTGCTACCTCAAAGTGTTCTCCATCACCGGTCTGGGGCTACAGCAGCTGAACTGTAGGGTCTCCCAAAACATTCTGTCCCAATATATGTCTGGATTTATGAAAACCGTGCTCACCTCGGCACAACCACCCTGACAGTTTTCCAAGAAATTACAGGGTATTTTTAGACAGATCAGCCACAGGCAGCCTGGCAACACACACTCTACTCACCCAGCTTGCTTGTGACTGGCTGGCTGGCTTCCAGCCACTAAGCCCACAGGGCATGACTGACAAAGGCTGTCCTGCAAAGAAAATAAGCAGTTTTCCTAAGCAAAATGCCTCTCTCTGTGACTCACCCCACCCCCCAAAGGATAATTGCTGGGCCTTTCCCTTGGTACCAGCTGGTAGCCAGACACCTAAGCTTTCTACCACTACCCTCCATGACGGAGTCCCCCCTCACTTTCGGAGCACCGCAAGGGCCTGACTGCCGGCTATCGCCGGCAGGCAGGCGAAAAAGTTTTGGCCCAAAGTCGACACCGTTCTCAAAAATCCAGACATATATTGGCCTGGAATGCCAGGGACATGCCTCCAGCTTGAACCTGCTACCTCAAAGTGTTCTCCATCACCGGTCTGGGGCTACAGCAGCTGAACTGTAGGGTCTCCCAAAACATTCTGTCCCAATATATGTCTGGATTTATGAAAACCGTGCTCACCTCGGCACAACCACCCTGACAGTTTTCCAAGAAATTACAGGGTATTTTTAGACAGATCAGCCACAGGCAGCCTGGCAACACACACTCTACTCACCCAGCTTGCTTGTGACTGGCTGGCTGGCTTCCAGCCACTAAGCCCACAGGGCATGACTGACAAAGGCTGTCCTGCAAAGAAAATAAGCAGTTTTCCTAAGCAAAATGCCTCTCTCTGTGACTCACCCCACCCCCCAAAGGATAATTGCTGGGCCTTTCCCTTGGTACCAGCTGGTAGCCAGACACCTAAGCTTTCTACCACTACCCTCCATGACGGAGTCCCCCCTCACTTTCGGAGCACCGCAAGGGCCTGACTGCCGGCTATCGCCGGCAGGCAGGCGAAAAAGTTTTGGCCCAAAGTCGACACCGTTCTCAAAAATCCAGACATATATTGGCCTGGAATGCCAGGGACATGCCTCCAGCTTGAACCTGCTACCTCAAAGTGTTCTCCATCACCGGTCTGGGGCTACAGCAGCTGAACTGTAGGGTCTCCCAAAACATTCTGTCCCAATATATGTCTGGATTTATGAAAACCGTGCTCACCTCGGCACAACCACCCTGACAGTTTTCCAAGAAATTACAGGGTATTTTTAGACAGATCAGCCACAGGCAGCCTGGCAACACACACTCTACTCACCCAGCTTGCTTGTGACTGGCTGGCTGGCTTCCAGCCACTAAGCCCACAGGGCATGACTGACAAAGGCTGTCCTGCAAAGAAAATAAGCAGTTTTCCTAAGCAAAATGCCTCTCTCTGTGACTCACCCCACCCCCCAAAGGATAATTGCTGGGCCTTTCCCTTGGTACCAGCTGGTAGCCAGACACCTAAGCTTTCTACCACTACCCTCCATGACGGAGTCCCCCCTCACTTTCGGAGCACCGCAAGGGCCTGACTGCCGGCTATCGCCGGCAGGCAGGCGAAAAAGTTTTGGCCCAAAGTCGACACCGTTCTCAAAAATCCAGACATATATTGGCCTGGAATGCCAGGGACATGCCTCCAGCTTGAACCTGCTACCTCAAAGTGTTCTCCATCACCGGTCTGGGGCTACAGCAGCTGAACTGTAGGGTCTCCCAAAACATTCTGTCCCAATATATGTCTGGATTTATGAAAACCGTGCTCACCTCGGCACAACCACCCTGACAGTTTTCCAAGAAATTACAGGGTATTTTTAGACAGATCAGCCACAGGCAGCCTGGCAACACACACTCTACTCACCCAGCTTGCTTGTGACTGGCTGGCTGGCTTCCAGCCACTAAGCCCACAGGGCATGACTGACAAAGGCTGTCCTGCAAAGAAAATAAGCAGTTTTCCTAAGCAAAATGCCTCTCTCTGTGACTCACCCCACCCCCCAAAGGATAATTGCTGGGCCTTTCCCTTGGTACCAGCTGGTAGCCAGACACCTAAGCTTTCTACCACTACCCTCCATGACGGAGTCCCCCCTCACTTTCGGAGCACCGCAAGGGCCTGACTGCCGGCTATCGCCGGCAGGCAGGTGAAAAAGTTTTGGCCCAAAGTCGACACCGTTCTCAAAAATCCAGACATATATTGGCCTGGAATGCCAGGGACATGCCTCCAGCTTGAACCTGCTACCTCAAAGTGTTCTCCATCACCGGTCTGGGGCTACAGCAGCTGAACTGTAGGGTCTCCCAAAACATTCTGTCCCAATATATGTCTGGATTTATGAAAACCGTGCTCACCTCGGCACAACCACCCTGACAGTTTTCCAAGAAATTACAGGGTATTTTTAGACAGATCAGCCACAGGCAGCCTGGCAACACACACTCTACTCACCCAGCTTGCTTGTGACTGGCTGGCTGGCTTCCAGCCACTAAGCCCACAGGGCATGACTGACAAAGGCTGTCCTGCAAAGAAAATAAGCAGTTTTCCTAAGCAAAATGCCTCTCTCTGTGACTCACCCCACCCCCCAAAGGATAATTGCTGGGCCTTTCCCTTGGTACCAGCTGGTAGCCAGACACCTAAGCTTTCTACCACTACCCTCCATGACGGAGTCCCCCCTCACTTTCGGAGCACCGCAAGGGCCTGACTGCCGGCTATCGCCGGCAGGCAGGCGAAAAAGTTTTGGCCCAAAGTCGACACCGTTCTCAAAAATCCAGACATATATTGGCCTGGAATGCCAGGGACATGCCTCCAGCTTGAACCTGCTACCTCAAAGTGTTCTCCATCACCGGTCTGGGGCTACAGCAGCTGAACTGTAGGGTCTCCCAAAACATTCTGTCCCAATATATGTCTGGATTTATGAAAACCGTGCTCACCTCGGCACAACCACCCTGGTTTTCCAAGAAATTACAGGGTATTTTTAGACAGATCAGCCACAGGCAGCCTGGCAACACACACTCTACTCACCCAGCTTGCTTGTGACTGGCTGGCTGGCTTCCAGCCACTAAGCCCACAGGGCATGACTGACAAAGGCTGTCCTGCAAAGAAAATAAGCAGTTTTCCTAAGCAAAATGCCTCTCTCTGTGACTCACCCCACCCCCCAAAGGATAATTGCTGGGCCTTTCCCTTGGTACCAGCTGGTAGCCAGACACCTAAGCTTTCTACCACTACCCTCCATGACGGAGTCCCCCCTCACTTTCGGAGCACCGCAAGGGCCTGACTGCCGGCTATCGCCGGCAGGCAGGCGAAAAAGTTTTGGCCCAAAGTCGACACCGTTCTCAAAAATCCAGACATATATTGGCCTGGAATGCCAGGGACATGCCTCCAGCTTGAACCTGCTACCTCAAAGTGTTCTCCATCACCGGTCTGGGGCTACAGCAGCTGAACTGTAGGGTCTCCCAAAACATTCTGTCCCAATATATGTCTGGATTTATGAAAACCGTGCTCACCTCGGCACAACCACCCTGACAGTTTTCCAAGAAATTACAGGGTATTTTTAGACAGATCAGCCACAGGCAGCCTGGCAACACACACTCTACTCACCCAGCTTGCTTGTGACTGGCTGGCTGGCTTCCAGCCACTAAGCCCACAGGGCATGACTGACAAAGGCTGTCCTGCAAAGAAAATAAGCAGTTTTCCTAAGCAAAATGCCTCTCTCTGTGACTCACCCCACCCCCCAAAGGATAATTGCTGGGCCTTTCCCTTGGTACCAGCTGGTAGCCAGACACCTAAGCTTTCTACCACTACCCTCCATGACGGAGTCCCCCCTCACTTTCGGAGCACCGCAAGGGCCTGACTGCCGGCTATCGCCGGCAGGCAGGCGAAAAAGTTTTGGCCCAAAGTCGACACCGTTCTCAAAAATCCAGACATATATTGGCCTGGAATGCCAGGGACATGCCTCCAGCTTGAACCTGCTACCTCAAAGTGTTCTCCATCACCGGTCTGGGGCTACAGCAGCTGAACTGTAGGGTCTCCCAAAACATTCTGTCCCAATATATGTCTGGATTTATGAAAACCGTGCTCACCTCGGCACAACCACCCTGACAGTTTTCCAAGAAATTACAGGGTATTTTTAGACAGATCAGCCACAGGCAGCCTGGCAACACACACTCTACTCACCCAGCTTGCTTGTGACTGGCTGGCTGGCTTCCAGCCACTAAGCCCACAGGGCATGACTGACAAAGGCTGTCCTGCAAAGAAAATAAGCAGTTTTCCTAAGCAAAATGCCTCTCTCTGTGACTCACCCCACCCCCCAAAGGATAATTGCTGGGCCTTTCCCTTGGTACCAGCTGGTAGCCAGACACCTAAGCTTTCTACCACTACCCTCCATGACGGAGTCCCCCCTCACTTTCGGAGCACCGCAAGGGCCTGACTGCCGGCTATCGCCGGCAGGCAGGCGAAAAAGTTTTGGCCCAAAGTCGACACCGTTCTCAAAAATCCAGACATATATTGGCCTGGAATGCCAGGGACATGCCTCCAGCTTGAACCTGCTACCTCAAAGTGTTCTCCATCACCGGTCTGGGGCTACAGCAGCTGAACTGTAGGGTCTCCCAAAACATTCTGTCCCAATATATGTCTGGATTTATGAAAACCGTGCTCACCTCGGCACAACCACCCTGACAGTTTTCCAAGAAATTACAGGGTATTTTTAGACAGATCAGCCACAGGCAGCCTGGCAACACACACTCTACTCACCCAGCTTGCTTGTGACTGGCTGGCTGGCTTCCAGCCACTAAGCCCACAGGGCATGACTGACAAAGGCTGTCCTGCAAAGAAAATAAGCAGTTTCCTAAGCAAAATGCCTCTCTCTGTGACTCACCCCACCCCCCAAAGGATAATTGCTGGGCCTTTCCCTTGGTACCAGCTGGTAGCCAGACACCTAAGCTTTCTACCACTACCCTCCATGACGGAGTCCCCCCTCACTTTCGGAGCACCGCAAGGGCCTGACTGCCGGCTATCGCCGGCAGGCAGGCGAAAAAGTTTTGGCCCAAAGTCGACACCGTTCTCAAAAATCCAGACATATATTGGCCTGGAATGCCAGGGACATGCCTCCAGCCTGAACCTGCTACCTCAAAGTGTTCTCCATCACCGGTCTGGGGCTACAGCAGCTGAACTGTAGGGTCTCCCAAAACATTCTGTCCCAATATATGTCTGGATTTATGAAACCGTGCTCACCTCGGCACAACCACCCTGACAGTTTTCCAAGAAATTACAGGGTATTTTTAGACAGATCAGCCACAGGCAGCCTGGCAACACACACTCTACTCACCCAGCTTGCTTGTGACTGGCTGGCTGGCTTCCAGCCACTAAGCCCACAGGGCATGACTGACAAAGGCTGTCCTGCAAAGAAAATAAGCAGTTTTCCTAAGCAAAATGCCTCTCTCTGTGACTCACCCCACCCCCCCAAAGGATAATTGCTGGGCCTTTCCCTTGGTACCAGCTGGTAGCCAGACACCTAAGCTTTCTACCACTACCCTCCATGACGGAGTCCCCCCTCACTTTCGGAGCACCGCAAGGGCCTGACTGCCGGCTATCGCCGGCAGGCAGGCGAAAAAGTTTTGGCCCAAAGTCGACACCGTTCTCAAAAATCCAGACATATATTGGCCTGGGAATGCCAGGGACATGCCTCCAGCTTGAACCTGCTACCTCAAAGTGTTCTCCATCACCGGTCTGGGGCTACAGCAGCTGAACTGTAGGGTCTCCCAAAACATTCTGTCCCAATATATGTCTGGATTTATGAAAACCGTGCTCACCTCGGCACAACCACCCTGACAGTTTTCCAAGAAATTACAGGGTATTTTTAGACAGATCAGCCACAGGCAGCCTGGCAACACACACTCTACTCACCCAGCTTGCTTGTGACTGGCTGGCTGGCTTCCAGCCACTAAGCCCACAGGGCATGACTGACAAAGGCTGTCCTGCAAAGAAAATAAGCAGTTTTCCTAAGCAAAATGCCTCTCTCTGTGACTCACCCCACCCCCCAAAGGATAATTGCTGGGCCTTTCCCTTGGTACCAGCTGGTAGCCAGACACCTAAGCTTTCTACCACTACCCTCCATGACGGAGTCCCCCCTCACTTTCGGAGCACCGCAAGGGCCTGACTGCCGGCTATCGCCGGCAGGCAGGCGAAAAAGTTTTGGCCCAAAGTCGACACCGTTCTCAAAAATCCAGACATATATTATTTTTAATTTATTCATACATGAACTTTGTCTTTGATGATATTAATATTGAAAAATTTAAGAGCAAGTCTTTCCATGAAATTATTAACTATGCTTTATGTCATAAAAATTACAATAATCTTAAGACATAAATGTACAATGCCATACAAACATGCTTTAATTAATAGATAAAAATTCAATAGAACAGCTAACAGGATATCACAAAGAAGCTAACATAAAATTATTGCCTTCATAATACATATATATTATTAACCAAGCACGAGGGCCGTACTGGGAGAACATCGGCCCGAGGTCTTGACAGTATGGATCGAGTGCAGCGAGGTCCACACAAAAAAGACCAAGGGCCGATATTCTCCCAATACGGTCCAAAGCAAGCTTGGTTAATAAGAGATTTATTACACGACTCAAATTGTTTAGAAAAAAAACCCAAATGATAGACTGCAAAGACACCATAAACGTCAAGCGTCCAATTTTTATTTAGAGCAAACTGAACGTTTACTCACGTTTGACATTTTCAAAAAAAAGAAAAACAACGTCGGAAGGAACAAAAATAACATTTTACGTGGAGTAAATACTTTTAGGGAAAAAAAAAGAAGTAAAACTATGAGAAAATCTTTGTGCGGGATCAATCGGGACAGTGTCCGGTCCAATACATAGAGAGTATTGGACCGGCAACGGAGCAATCTGATTGGCTGGCTTTAGTTATTGGCCGTCTGAACTAACCTAGTTCGTGTAATAAGGTGCGTCTGATTGGTCAAAAACCCATGTTTGATCAGAGTATAAAACATAGAAAAATGTGTTTTATTGTTTTGTGTGTGTAAAATCTATATCATAAAGCAATATTTAGAAGCCTAAGCTGTGTATATATTATTAAACTGTGATAAAACACTCCAGACATTTGAGAACACTCGAGAAATATTGAAAACATGAGCTGCACAGACATGTATTTTCAACATTAATTCGCTCCTGTTCTCAAAATTGTCTGTCATGTTTATCACAGTGTAATGCATAGCTTAGCCTTCTTTATTTGTTAAGTAAAAGCTGCTTAAACTGATTAATAGTTGGCCAGTTTTCTAATAAATGAGGGATTAAACAGAGAAGAAAAAGATATATTTTCAACATCATTACTTTCATTAATATTCTTTATCACGCACTGTATTAATTCCATGATCTGGAATTTACATCCAAGTTTTATTAGCCAATAAAAAGCACCAAAGAAACATCTATAAGTACGTAATTTTAGAGTGTACTTTTTACCTAAAGAAATTTAAGCTTATAAACTTAGCTTGAAATTGCCCAATTACTTACATGGTCACTCAGTACAAACACTAACAGGAGATTGATAAAAAAAATTGTTTATTAATCAAGAGGATATAGATCTATCTATTTCTTTCTGGTCATAAACTTGTACGTAGCGAATAGAGGTTAAATAAGCTTGGTCAATATTTTGGTTCTGTCCTCGTGTACCGGTACACAAGAACCGATACAATAGACCCAACAATATGCAATAGCTAAACAAAGGCTTGTAAACAAAGGAGTACAATAGTTATTCCCTCTGTGTACCGGTACACCAGGACACAACCAATATTTTGCTAACTAGTATAGTGAGTTAAGAAAACTATGTGGTTTATTTAGGCGCTAGGCATTTCCATCATTATCTACATGGTTTAGTTTAACCATAAAATACCGCAAAAACATAAATGTAACTAGCCATAGAAATATCTTTTAATGTGATGTAATAAGGCAATGTGAAAATAAAGTATTGTTGTTGTTGATATACGAACACGCAAACTTACCGTTCAGTTCAAGTATTTCAGCAGAGCTAAAGCCAGAGTTTATAATCCACAACTAGTCATTCTATTCCGTGTAGCTTTATAGAATGGAATTATGGTCGTCCTTTGTGAAACCGTCAAAAAATATTATTTCATAGTGCGATTTAATTTGACCGCCATTTAAGCTCAGACCAGATGTTCTTCACAGTCCTGCGCGCGGTCCAGTTCCTGCGTCTGAGCTAAAAGTCACAGGACGCCAAACTCAAAAACAACATTCAAAATAGTTTACACTGCTTTTATGGCGATTACTATTCGCTTTAGATTCCAGTGTATAAGAGCACCATGTATTTAACTTCGGACTGTTCACAGCCCTTTATTTTTACGTAATAATTTTATTCGACCAGAAAACTTGACTGCGTAAAACCCTGGCCAAACGAAGTTGCAAGTAGACGCAAGTTCAAAACCTGGGTTTACATGCGACTCAGTAGTTGCAGGCCAACTACTGAAGTTTTCCAAGACGGCCAGACTACTCAGTCAATCTCAAACCGTAGTAAAACCAAACAAAGGCAAAGTAATTGCCTCATTACTTTCGACAGTCATTTTGACGGCTCTGATAAATCAGTTGTTGCGTCTTCGAGTATACATTCCCGGTAAACGAGGGCCTGAACTGAGGAAGCATTTATTTACTTTTCTTGGGTCGCTTTTGTGAATATTTAACCAAATTTATCCTCAAAACAGGACGGTGAAAATATTTCTTCTTAAGATACTCTTCATTTTTTGGAAAGAATTGACAACGCAATTTGCCGTAATTAATTCGTGGGTGGTCCAAGTGAGAGGTCCGTATCGCTATAAATGGACTGCTTACATTTTTTCTTCTCCAACGAGGAGTCATGTTCAGCTATTTAATTAAGAAGTTATTACATTTGCGTGTGAGGAAAGTATTTAATAGTTAATGTGGTGTACCACTTTGCAAAGCAGAAGCGAATAAACTGTTGAGTGCTGTGATTAGACGAAACAAAATATTCACAGCACGCCCCCAAAAGTAATTCAAGCCTCGTACAGTCAGTTGTACACAGTGTTTAACTATTATGCATTTCCTTACGAGTTCATTGGAGATTTATGTTTCAAAACATGGATTTGTTGCTAATTTTCAGAATATTTGTGATGAAAATAAGGAACGTGTTTGCGTGAGTTTAAACGTAGTTTAATGTGTGGGTGTGTGCTCTGACGGCTTATTCCAGACTGGTCTATTTCGAAATTTTTGACAGCGCTCTGGAGATCGAGAGCGCTCTCGTATATTCGGTCGGTCACGTCAGGCCATAAAATAAAAATGCCGGCTCTTTACGTTTCGGAAAGCTTGCCAAAACGGCATTCACAATATGACGACTTCCAGCAATTGCTCGATTCGAGCAGACGTTCTTCATAGCGACGAAAACAACATAAACAAACTTGTATACAAATTCGATTCCGCAAGGCCGTGGCAGTATTTTGTTCATGGTGATCCAATCGCGAGTTCAGTCGAGAAAGGAAGGAGGAAACTAGTCACCAACCACAAGTTCCAGAAGACTTATGTGCCAAAGGATAGGCGAACAACATTCAGACGAAAAAATGCGGCTTTCAGCGATATGAACAAGCTGCTTTTGACCTGTTGTCACAGTGGTTGCCTTTTGAGAAGAGGTGTATTCCAAACAAGAACTATCATACGAGCTCAGAGAAACACGGTTTATCAAAAGTCATACAATGAACAGAATTACCTCTTTTCCAAGCTCATGGAAATTAGAGTAACCGTAGGAGGAAAACGGAGGGCAACTTATACCATACCACCACTGGGAAAGGTTTGTCGGACTGCATTCAGAAAATGCTATGGGCTGTCAGCGAGCAAAATACAAGTGTTGCTGAAAAAGATTCATCCGGATAATCCTTCTGTAGAACCCGACCAGAGGGGCAAGAGAACGCCCAGAAAGTTTTTACCCCATGTGAAAAACGTGGTGATAGACTTTATTTGCTCATATGACGCTAGTGAATCACATTATCGGAAGTCACGGACCAATGCTAAGAAGTACTTCGACTCAAAAGTGTCCATGCGTCAAATGTGGTCTAAGTTCCTTAAGGAAAACCCAGATTTAAAGACAACCAGTTTAAGACGAAACAATAAGGGTCCAGTTTTAAGTTTTTCGTCATTTAGAAACATATTTAACAGCGAATTGAAGGAGGTGCTTAGTTTTAGAAAAGCCAGACAAGATACATGTCAAACGTGCGACAATATTTTCAATAAATTGAAGGAACAAATGAAGAAAACTGGACGGCACAGATCCGAAGATGAAATTTGTCGGCTGAGAAATCAACGCCAGTCTCACTTAAGAGAAAGCGAGGCTAGATTCGCTTCTTTGAAATATGATGTAACAATTCTTGCTACAAAAGTTCAACAGGGTCACCTGTCTTAATAAATATTAAATTGATAAGGGCTTCTTGTTTCTGCTTTTGATTTATTGTAGCGAGATCACTAGAGGCTGATGCATTCAACTTCAAACCCTGACCTTAAAATGTGTTAAATATAGATGAAATTTTTCTGACGGTTGCAGAGCCCTTAAAGAGAACGCTCATTCGACTAATACTCTTATCGGTATAACATATTGCAACGATATCTTTACAACCGAGAATATTAATGCAGACAAATTGTCGCTGCGTCTGTGCTTTGCTGTCATAAAAGCACTTTCGCTGTCATGCACGTACAAGAAGACTAAGGACAAAGTTTGAATTACGATGAAGCCCGCAATGCATGAGAAGATTAATTTAGCGATCCTGATGGGCCGTGAACGACAATCTCTCATTTACTTTGTCACCAAACATACTTCCGGTTTACAGAAATCGAATGCTCTCCTCTTTATATTTCCATATGCAAGCTCACAGCAATTTAGAGACAGCCGAAATTCCCATGTCACGTACTGTAATTTGTTTATTTTATCGGTAGTTGGATATTCCAAGAGTTCAAAGTAAACAAAACGACTTAAAAACGTCGAAGATAGACAATGAAGTCAAGAATTTAAAAATTAGAAATGATCCAATTGAGTTGCTTTTAGAAGGTGGCAATAGCAGAGAGCGTTCTCACGGGTTTTCCTAGGTATGTCTCCTGACGCGTCGTCTTTGAATTATCTTTGTATTAGTTTACTTGCAGGTAAATTTTTCCAATGTTTTATAGGTCCGGTAAGTTACTATTATCCTGAATGAACGCCTCAGATATCAATAAGTACACTCTGATTACTTAGTCCACTTTCGCCTAGGTTGCGCACCTTATCCCCCCCCCCCAAAAAAAAAACCCTTCGACTATCCAAAAAATTAAATCGTTTTGCCCGAGTAGCTTTCTAGCGCTTTCATCTGCTGTTTAGTTTTTATTTTGTAAATAATAATTATTGTCTTCTGGGCTGAAAAACACTCCTTGATAGATCAACGGGATGTATACATTTTACTGCTAGTATCACTAGAGAAAATTCATCGCTGTAGTTCAGTTGCTGTTTTATTTTCTTCACTAGTGAAATTTTTGATTAACGTTACTGATTGGCTGATAAGCCAGCACCATGCACACGATCGTCCGATTTTTATGGGTAAATCTCCGTACCTATAAATTAAATGCTTTAATCGTCAGTTCAAACACACCTGGCTGTATAGGCTGCAAAGATGCCGCCCAAATTTGCGAACGTCAGGAAAATTATGCTTAAGCACAAACGGGCAGCAAAATGTCCGTTCTTGCAAGAGTTCATTATTAAATGTGTTGCTTTGGCGGACGAGACAAGTTTTGTTTCTTCCGAAGAAATGTTTAAGGAATATTGCAGAGTAGTTTCATTGTGGACAGAAGAGGACAGTGTGCGCGGGCAAACCCAGTATCTCATGAAAAAGGGAAGTTTTTACAGGGTAAGTATTAAATTCGTGGATCCCAAATGTCTGCCGTTGCACCTACAAATTTAACTTAATTCCTATTAGGCTAAACCCGAAAAAAAGGTCGAGCTGTCATCAGTTTACCTTGGGTCTGCGCTGGTGTTAATTTAGGCGGCATTTAGCACCGCCCGGTTAAATCAAACTCGGTTATTTCAAGCATTCCGTTCTTTGGAACTGATTTTTGTCTTCTTTTAGCTGTAACGTACCAATCCTTTTTAATTCCAACAACAATAGTACAACTGAAAAATATATTAACATTAAAGCATATATCAAATCACCTTTGAAAAAAAAGTGGTAGGCATGTCTTTGATCATCGTTAACTTAATGGTTCTTGTCCTGCAAAGTAACTCAGCTTTAGCTAAGTGGAGTTGAAGAATTACCATTAAAGCCCATTTACACAAGCGATTTATGGTGGCCTTATCTTTGTAAAGCGTAAAGTTGTTACTATTTTCGATACGATTTGGTCTTCATTTCACCGTGATATCGCCTTGTTTATAAGTTGTGTGTACATGCTCTAATAATAATACTCTTTTAATTTGAACACTGCGATATCCCGCACAAAACGAGCAGATATTGCAGATGGTTAGCTATAACGCACACCCAAAATAATCCGTGAAAATGTGCACAGTTCAGGGCTCATTGTTTTCAAAATAATAATAAAAAATATTTTTAGACACCGACCTCATGTTTCACAACTTCTCCTATTTTGAACGTTGCTTACAACAAACAACAAAAACAACAAAACTTTATTAATTTTTCATTAATTTACAGCCATGAATTTTAGTGCAATAAATTGTCTTACACGTACCCTTTATGATTATAAAAATAATTTTAAAACTTAGCCCCTTCACTGCCAAGGGTCTCCCTTTGACGAGTAAAATCGTCTGGTGTTAGACGGAGTAAAATCTATTAAGTCGCCCTTGGCAGTGAAAGGGTTAATAAAAGATAGTTTCTTAAATAATCTAGGCCGGCTTCCGTACCATGTGACCGGATCCTGCAAAGGGCCTATTTCTTATGTCGTTAAGAATGACAGTAATCAAGAAAAAATGTATGCAGATTGAGCGAACCATTCTCAGCATTTAAACATTGTATCTTTTTACTTTGTGTTTATCAGCAATTTAAGAAAGCAGTTCTTGCTCATGGCCAGCAGAGGCTGTGGTCAATAGTATCAACAATACAAGCAGGAAACATTAGAGGGTATACGGGGATAGCCCTACAACGCCCAAAGAGAGAGCCAGATGTAGAATTTGGGGGGCGTATAATGGCTGAAAGAATTCAGCATTATATGTCCCTCAACCCCAAACCTGCTCCACCAATTGAGGTAAGCAGTTATACATATCATATTTATCTCATGCTATCTCTTTGGGAATTAATCGTTGGAATGCTGAACATTATGTTTGTTTCGCAAGCTTCACGATGTGCCGAGTGACCCAGTTAGAAAGGCGGGAAAGTGTGCCTTCGCCTCACGTGACATTACAAAGTGCGAGATCATATGCGAATATGAGGGAGAATTGCTTACTGTCGAGGAAGCCAAGGCGCGCGAGGAGAGCTATAGAGAGGAAGGAAAAGTCTGCGCCCTTATGGTTTTCGAGAGTGCAGGTCGCCAGATTGCGTGAGTGTTATTATAAGTGTGTACATAAGCGTGTTTTGATATTTGTTTTATAATTTGCTATGTATACCACATTGAAAATTCAGAGGCAAATTGGGAAAATAATGCAGTTTGGTTTAGATCATAAATGAAATGAAATTCTAGCATAAACAATTTAATCAGAGGCGGCTCCGTAGGACAAGCACAGGAGTGTTTTTTTAAATAAAAACAATAAGATATATGGTAGGTTACATCTAAATAGACAACTAACTAATGAAACCCAAGTGGCACTTGGAAACGCTGCCGCTTGGTACGTCGAACTAGTCACTTGCATATTTGCTTGCTTGCCTTTTGTGTTAAGGTTCGCCAAAAGAGCTACAAGTCTCGTAAACATAAAGTTTATAAAGCGACACTACTGCGCACTAAAAACGGGACTCGTGTGACATCTGTTGTTAGTTACGGATAGACGTATGTACATGTGCCTCAGCACTACGTTGCAGAAACCTGCTTCAAATTATGAAATATGTTTTTCTGTTCCTGGAAACACTGTGTAATATTCTCTCTTTTGTATTTTTATTTAGGATTGATCCATATAGAGGCAATATCAGTAGCGAATTACCCTGGGGTGCAACTCTTAACCACTCAAGGAATAATGCGAATGTTAGACCCTTCATCGCCAACAAAAACTCAAGAATGCCAAGGGTGTTTTTTGTAGCCCTGCACGACATCCCAGAAACAGTAGAGTTACTATGGGATTACAATGATAAAGAGTGGGCACTGTATTCAAATAGCCAGACCCTTCCCCAGTAACTTAGTAAAAACATGAAGTATTGTGTATTTGTGGAGAATAAAGGGAACATCTCCAGAAGAAAAAAATATAATAAAAGTTATTATCCTTCATCATCTGCAGAGTCTTCTTCGCAAGCTAATGAGGCATAAAACGCTTGTGCGCGTTCAGATAAATATTTTCGCGCTAACTTTAAACAATCTTTTTTCACTTGATTATTTACAGGCCTCTGTTCATGTCTCACAGGTACAAGTAAATCGGAATTCAAATCCGTCATTTGCTTTTTCTTGTAGAATGAGACCATTCTTGGCTTCTCTTTAGTGTCAATATTAAACCGTATAAGCACAGTCTCTGGATGGTGTGTAAGTTCCAATTTCCCCTCCAAATCCGCGACTTCTCCGTAGCCAAAATTTAGCCACGCCAACCTTCTGACCTCGAATTTCTCGTTATCTAGATCCTCACTCCTGGATATATATTGCCTCCTAAGCCAGGATTTATAGTCCTTGATCATGTCTAAAGTTGCCCAATGTACCTCGATATTTTTTAAAGGACTGTTCTTGAGCAGCATTGCCCATTCTTGTGGTAACTCAACCCTCTCAATTGTGTCGAAGAACTTTTGTATACAGCCAAATCGCCTGTCGCATATCGAGTACGAATGTCCTTCTAAGAGAAACTTGAGATCTATTCTCAGAAACTGTCCCTCTTTCACCAGGTAATCGAGGTAAAAAAACAAGAAGCATTCTTTAAATTGACCAGGAGAGTTATCACACCAGATTGTTAGCTGATCAAACCTGCCATATTTTGTTTCCATTTTGTAGAGTAGATTGTTTAACAAAGATATTACCTCGTTCGGTCCTGCTCCATCAATACTGTCATCGTAGAGGAAGCAGTGAATAGTTTCTTCATTTGCACAGTATATTCCGAGAAGATTGGTCCTTAATTTCCTCGAATAGTGGCTATCTTGTGCAGAGACCTTTGGACAGGGCAATGTCTTGTGATAATCAAGTTGTAGGACGAGTGCTTTTGGAAACATGTTTTTTTTAAGTTTTTAGAGTTTGGTCATGCATCTATTTATTCGCTCGACTACGTGAATTTTATTTTCAACGAAGAAAGTTCACGATTCCTCTCGGTAAACCCCTACTAAACAACTCTTAAAATTGCTTCACTAAGACACGTACTGATAAGATGTGATCACATCACATGCGTGACGTCTATGAGGACCAGACGGAGTGTTGACACTTGGAGGGTTCATGGGTCACGTTTATGTATTTCAATGATCTCTTTCTGGGACGTCGATTCATTTTGTTTACAATTATATGGTGCTAAGTAGAAACTTGGCCGGTAAGATAAACTCCTACTCTGCTAACCCGAAGAAAAAAAACTGTCTCCCCGGTTTTTGAGCTCTAATCGATTCCCTCGGGTTTCCCCTATTATTTTTTAGGCAGTTAAAACCGCTTAATTCGAACACGGGTTTTCCAGTTTTCTCTTCCAATCTTTTTTTAGTCAATTTATTTCAACTCTAACAAAGACTACTTGCAATGTGAAAAAATCTTACAGCACAATACTACAATGATAGCTATAAAAAACACCCTACTTACAGTTACGTTACGTTACAACATTAGTATTTACAACATTAGCACTAACAATTAACCAAATTAAGTGTTCGTGTTCGCTTCAAGTCTCGTGAAATTTATAAAGCGATGCTACACATTAACAGGGCTCACTGAATAAGATGTACATACGTTAGGAGGCTGGTTATGTACGAATTGACGTATGTTTCAGTTTATGTGCTTCAGATCAGTCAGTATGTAAGCAAGTACAAGCAAGAAAGCAAGCGAAGTAAAAGTTTTATTTAGACCCGATATTTCATTCAGGACTTTACAATATTTAGTTAGTCTAATTACCTAGATGATAATAGAGGGGTAAGTTTCTAAAGAAACTGTGGTACTGGGTTGGTGGGCAGTATTTCAAGACAATTTGTGATTTATTAGGTAGGAAATTCGGTTTTATCAACTGCATGGGTTGATAATCTGACATAAGGCCACCGTAAAGAGATTCGTAAGCTAAAAAGATTCGAATCTCTTTACGGTGGTCAATTCACATTACCAATCCAATTAATAAAATCACTAATAACTACTACAATAAAAGAAATAAAAATTTGCATATGCATTACAAGGAAGTCGTGTATACAAGGACAATAAAACTCAGATATGTCCAGGATTGGATATTATAAGCATCACAAAGTGTCCTCATTAATAAAGTCACCTAAACACACACAATATTCAGTCGAATATGACGGAGTATGAAAATTCCAAATAACCTGGACAAATATGAAGTACTAATTAAACAATACTTGCATCAATCCTGGACATAATTATTAGTCTGGACATATTTAGTGATAAAACTTACATAAGACTACTATCAAGATCATAATTTTTCAACTTAAATTGAAATTCATAAGAGAGGGCAACTGTATATCCAAGAGCAGACTATTCGGTTTCCACGGCACAGTTCCGGAGTAGGATAGCCTTCTTTTGCAATAATTAGTGCAGGGCTGTGTGATGGCAAGCGAACTACTATTATACTAATGCAAATGTTGTAATCTGATTGACTGAGCTATTCCACACTATCAGCGTTCGGCATCATCAACTATGACCTCATAGAAATCTTATTGTTAAATACCTTAAATGACTCTTAGAACAGCATCCGCACATGCACACCGAGCTCCAGAAGTCGATATAAGGTTGGACCAAGGAGTTGTCAATTAAAAGTAGAGTCTTCACTCCTTTAATTTGTGGCAAATTGTTTCAATTAATCTACAAGAAATGCTCTGTTTCTCGGTGTTATAAAGAGTAGTACGAAACACGGCCGTGTATATGCTACTTTATAAACCTTTAGAATTAATCCATGTAGAGGCAGTCTAAGGGGCCAATGACACATTAATTAATTCACCAAACAATGCAAATCTCAAAATCATGCTAACCATCAAACACCAAAGAAATCTAAGAGGTCCCACAATAAATTAAACTATTACAATACAACTAATTACACAGAAAAAGGGAAAGCATTGTATTAGAAACGAAAGATACCACAATTACTACATAAGTTTATGCGGGAAAATGTGCCTTTGTAACATACAAAACGTCTCAACCTAAATATCTTTCCTGTATCAAAAAAACAAAACTGACTACCAATAGTGTACAATAGCTTGTGACTGGCTGGCTGGCTTCCAGCCACTAAGCCCACAGGGCATGACTGACAAAGGCTGTCCTGCAAAGAAAATAAGCAGTTTTCCTAAGCAAAATGCCTCTCTCTGTGACTCACCCCACCCCCCAAAGGATAATTGCTGGGCCTTTCCCTTGGTACCAGCTGGTAGCCAGACACCTAAGCTTTCTACCACTACCCTCCATGACGGAGTCCCCCCTCACTTTCGGAGCACCGCAAGGGCCTGACTGCCGGCTATCGCCGGCAGGCAGGCGAAAAAGTTTTGGCCCAAAGTCGACACCGTTCTCAAAATCCAGACATATATTGGCCTGGAATGCCAGGGACATGCCTCCAGCTTGAACCTGCTACCTCAAAGTGTTCTCCATCACCGGTCTGGGGCTACAGCAGCTGAACTGTAGGGTCTCCCAAAACATTCTGTCCCAATATATGTCTGGATTTATGAAAACCGTGCTCACCTCGGCACAACCACCCTGACAGTTTTCCAAGAAATTACAGGGTATTTTTAGACAGATCAGCCACAGGCAGCCTGGCAACACACACTCTACTCACCCAGCTTGCTTGTGACTGGCTGGCTGGCTTCCAGCCACTAAGCCCACAGGGCATGACTGACAAAGGCTGTCCTGCAAAGAAAATAAGCAGTTTTCCTAAGCAAAATGCCTCTCTCTGTGACTCACCCCACCCCCCAAAGGATAATTGCTGGGCCTTTCCCTTGGTACCAGCTGGTAGCCAGACACCTAAGCTTTCTACCACTACCCTCCATGACGGAGTCCCCCCTCACTTTCGGAGCACCGCAAGGGCCTGACTGCCGGCTATCGCCGGCAGGCAGGCGAAAAAGTTTTGGCCCAAAGTCGACACCGTTCTCAAAAATCCAGACATATATTGGCCTGGAATGCCAGGGACATGCCTCCAGCTTGAACCTGCTACCTCAAAGTGTTCTCCATCACCGGTCTGGGGCTACAGCAGCTGAACTGTAGGGTCTCCCAAAACATTCTGTCCCAATATATGTCTGGATTTATGAAAACCGTGCTCACCTCGGCACAACCACCCTGACAGTTTTCCAAGAAATTACAGGGTATTTTTAGACAGATCAGCCACAGGCAGCCTGGCAACACACACTCTACTCACCCAGCTTGCTTGTGACTGGCTGGCTGGCTTCCAGCCACTAAGCCCACAGGGCATGACTGACAAAGGCTGTCCTGCAAAGAAAATAAGCAGTTTTCCTAAGCAAAATGCCTCTCTCTGTGACTCACCCCACCCCCCAAAGGATAATTGCTGGGCCTTTCCCTTGGTACCAGCTGGTAGCCAGACACCTAAGCTTTCTACCACTACCCTCCATGACGGAGTCCCCCCTCACTTTCGGAGCACCGCAAGGGCCTGACTGCCGGCTATCGCCGGCAGGCAGGCGAAAAAGTTTTGGCCCAAAGTCGACACCGTTCTCAAAAATCCAGACATATATTGGCCTGGAATGCCAGGGACATGCCTCCAGCTTGAACCTGCTACCTCAAAGTGTTCTCCATCACCGGTCTGGGCTACAGCAGCTGAACTGTAGGGTCTCCCAAAACATTCTGTCCCAATATATGTCTGGATTTATGAAAACCGTGCTCACCTCGGCACAACCACCCTGACAGTTTTCCAAGAAATTACAGGGTATTTTTAGACAGATCAGCCACAGGCAGCCTGGCAACACACACTCTACTCACCCAGCTTGCTTGTGACTGGCTGGCTGGCTTCCAGCCACTAAGCCCACAGGGCATGACTGACAAAGGCTGTCCTGCAAAGAAAATAAGCAGTTTTCCTAAGCAAAATGCCTCTCTCTGTGACTCACCCCACCCCCCAAAGGATAATTGCTGGGCCTTTCCCTTGGTACCAGCTGGTAGCCAGACACCTAAGCTTTCTACCACTACCCTCCATGACGGAGTCCCCCCTCACTTTCGGAGCACCGCAAGGGCCTGACTGCCGGCTATCGCCGGCAGGCAGGCGAAAAAGTTTTGGCCCAAAGTCGACACCGTTCTCAAAAATCCAGACATATATTGGCCTGGAATGCCAGGGACATGCCTCCAGCTTGAACCTGCTACCTCAAAGTGTTCTCCATCACCGGTCTGGGGCTACAGCAGCTGAACTGTAGGGTCTCCCAAAACATTCTGTCCCAATATATGTCTGGATTTATGAAAACCGTGCTCACCTCGGCACAACCACCCTGACAGTTTTCCAAGAAATTACAGGGTATTTTTAGACAGATCAGCCACAGGCAGCCTGGCAACACACACTCTACTCACCCAGCTTGCTTGTGACTGGCTGGCTGGCTTCCAGCCACTAAGCCCACAGGGCATGACTGACAAAGGCTGTCCTGCAAAGAAAATAAGCAGTTTTCCTAAGCAAAATGCCTCTCTCTGTGACTCACCCCACCCCCCAAAGGATAATTGCTGGGCCTTTCCCTTGGTACCAGCTGGTAGCCAGACACCTAAGCTTTCTACCACTACCCTCCATGACGGAGTCCCCCCTCACTTTCGGAGCACCGCAAGGGCCTGACTGCCGGCTATCGCCGGCAGGCAGGCGAAAAAGTTTTGGCCCAAAGTCGACACCGTTCTCAAAAATCCAGACATATATTGGCCTGGAATGCCAGGGACATGCCTCCAGCTTGAACCTGCTACCTCAAAGTGTTCTCCATCACCGGTCTGGGGCTACAGCAGCTGAACTGTAGGGTCTCCCAAAACATTCTGTCCCAATATATGTCTGGATTTATGAAAACCGTGCTCACCTCGGCACAACCACCCTGACAGTTTTCCAAGAAATTACAGGGTATTTTTAGACAGATCAGCCAGGCAGCCTGGCAACACACACTCTACTCACCCAGCTTGCTTGTGACTGGCTGGCTGGCTTCCAGCCACTAAGCCCACAGGGCATGACTGACAAAGGCTGTCCTGCAAAGAAAATAAGCAGTTTTCCTAAGCAAAATGCCTCTCTCTGTGACTCACCCCACCCCCCAAAGGATAATTGCTGGGCCTTTCCCTTGGTACCAGCTGGTAGCCAGACACCTAAGCTTTCTACCACTACCCTCCATGACGGAGTCCCCCCTCACTTTCGGAGCACCGCAAGGGCCTGACTG
Organism: Micromussa lordhowensis; assembly: GCA_964020085.1. NCBI lineage: Eukaryota > Metazoa > Cnidaria > Anthozoa > Scleractinia > Lobophylliidae > Micromussa > Micromussa lordhowensis. The sequence goes on along the minus strand of CAXHUQ010000606.1, from coordinate 12,303 downwards.
CCGGCTATCGCCGGCAGGCAGGCGAAAAAGTTTTGGCCCAAAGTCGACACCGTTCTCAAAAATCCAGACATATATTGGCCTGGAATGCCAGGGACATGCCTCCAGCTTGAACCTGCTACCTCAAAGTGTTCTCCATCACCGGTCTGGGGCTACAGCAGCTGAACTGTAGGGTCTCCCAAAACATTCTGTCCCAATATATGTCTGGATTTATGAAAACCGTGCTCACCTCGGCACAACCACCCTGACAGTTTTCCAAGAAATTACAGGGTATTTTTAGACAGATCAGCCACAGGCAGCCTGGCAACACACACTCTACTCACCCAGCTTGCTTGTGACTGGCTGGCTGGCTTCCAGCCACTAAGCCCACAGGGCATGACTGACAAAGGCTGTCCTGCAAAGAAAATAAGCAGTTTTCCTAAGCAAAATGCCTCTCTCTGTGACTCACCCCACCCCCCAAAGGATAATTGCTGGGCCTTTCCCTTGGTACCAGCTGGTAGCCAGACACCTAAGCTTTCTACCACTACCCTCCATGACGGAGTCCCCCCTCACTTTCGGAGCACCGCAAGGGCCTGACTGCCGGCTATCGCCGGCAGGCAGGCGAAAAAGTTTTGGCCCAAAGTCGACACCGTTCTCAAAAATCCAGACATATATTGGCCTGGAATGCCAGGGACATGCCTCCAGCTTGAACCTGCTACCTCAAAGTGTTCTCCATCACCGGTCTGGGGCTACAGCAGCTGAACTGTAGGGTCTCCCAAAACATTCTGTCCCAATATATGTCTGGATTTATGAAAACCGTGCTCACCTCGGCACAACCACCCTGACAGTTTTCCAAGAAATTACAGGGTATTTTTAGACAGATCAGCCACAGGCAGCCTGGCAACACACACTCTACTCACCCAGCTTGCTTGTGACTGGCTGGCTGGCTTCCAGCCACTAAGCCCACAGGGCATGACTGACAAAGGCTGTCCTGCAAAGAAAATAAGCAGTTTTCCTAAGCAAAATGCCTCTCTCTGTGACTCACCCCACCCCCCAAAGGATAATTGCTGGGCCTTTCCCTTGGTACCAGCTGGTAGCCAGACACCTAAGCTTTCTACCACTACCCTCCATGACGGAGTCCCCCCTCACTTTCGGAGCACCGCAAGGGCCTGACTGCCGGCTATCGCCGGCAGGCAGGCGAAAAAGTTTTGGCCCAAAGTCGACACCGTTCTCAAAAATCCAGACATATATTGGCCTGGAATGCCAGGGACATGCCTCCAGCTTGAACCTGCTACCTCAAAGTGTTCTCCATCACCGGTCTGGGGCTACAGCAGCTGAACTGTAGGGTCTCCCAAAACATTCTGTCCCAATATATGTCTGGATTTATGAAAACCGTGCTCACCTCGGCACAACCACCCTGACAGTTTTCCAAGAAATTACAGGGTATTTTTAGACAGATCAGCCACAGGCAGCCTGGCAACACACACTCTACTCACCCAGCTTGCTTGTGACTGGCTGGCTGGCTTCCAGCCACTAAGCCCACAGGGCATGACTGACAAAGGCTGTCCTGCAAAGAAAATAAGCAGTTTTCCTAAGCAAAATGCCTCTCTCTGTGACTCACCCCACCCCCCAAAGGATAATTGCTGGGCCTTTCCCTTGGTACCAGCTGGTAGCCAGACACCTAAGCTTTCTACCACTACCCTCCATGACGGAGTCCCCCCTCACTTTCGGAGCACCGCAAGGGCCTGACTGCCGGCTATCGCCGGCAGGCAGGCGAAAAAGTTTTGGCCCAAAGTCGACACCGTTCTCAAAAATCCAGACATATATTGGCCTGGAATGCCAGGGACATGCCTCCAGCTTGAACCTGCTACCTCAAAGTGTTCTCCATCACCGGTCTGGGGCTACAGCAGCTGAACTGTAGGGTCTCCCAAAACATTCTGTCCCAATATATGTCTGGATTTATGAAAACCGTGCTCACCTCGGCACAACCACCCTGACAGTTTTCCAAGAAATTACAGGGTATTTTTAGACAGATCAGCCACAGGCAGCCTGGCAACACACACTCTACTCACCCAGCTTGCTTGTGACTGGCTGGCTGGCTTCCAGCCACTAAGCCCACAGGGCATGACTGACAAAGGCTGTCCTGCAAAGAAAATAAGCAGTTTTCCTAAGCAAAATGCCTCTCTCTGTGACTCACCCCACCCCCCAAAGGATAATTGCTGGGCCTTTCCCTTGGTACCAGCTGGTAGCCAGACACCTAAGCTTTCTACCACTACCCTCCATGACGGAGTCCCCCCTCACTTTCGGAGCACCGCAAGGGCCTGACTGCCGGCTATCGCCGGCAGGCAGGCGAAAAAGTTTTGGCCCAAAGTCGACACCGTTCTCAAAAATCCAGACATATATTGGCCTGGAATGCCAGGGACATGCCTCCAGCTTGAACCTGCTACCTCAAAGTGTTCTCCATCACCGGTCTGGGGCTACAGCAGCTGAACTGTAGGGTCTCCCAAAACATTCTGTCCCAATATATGTCTGGATTTATGAAAACCGTGCTCACCTCGGCACAACCACCCTGACAGTTTTCCAAGAAATTACAGGGTATTTTTAGACAGATCAGCCACAGGCAGCCTGGCAACACACACTCTACTCACCCAGCTTGCTTGTGACTGGCTGGCTGGCTTCCAGCCACTAAGCCCACAGGGCATGACTGACAAAGGCTGTCCTGCAAAGAAAATAAGCAGTTTTCCTAAGCAAAATGCCTCTCTCTGTGACTCACCCCACCCCCCAAAGGATAATTGCTGGGCCTTTCCCTTGGTACCAGCTGGTAGCCAGACACCTAAGCTTTCTACCACTACCCTCCATGACGGAGTCCCCCCTCACTTTCGGAGCACCGCAAGGGCCTGACTGCCGGCTATCGCCGGCAGGCAGGCGAAAAAGTTTTGGCCCAAAGTCGACACCGTTCTCAAAAATCCAGACATATATTGGCCTGGAATGCCAGGGACATGCCTCCAGCTTGAACCTGCTACCTCAAAGTGTTCTCCATCACCGGTCTGGGGCTACAGCAGCTGAACTGTAGGGTCTCCCAAAACATTCTGTCCCAATATATGTCTGGATTTATGAAAACCGTGCTCACCTCGGCACAACCACCCTGACAGTTTTCCAAGAAATTACAGGGTATTTTTAGACAGATCAGCCACAGGCAGCCTGGCAACACACACTCTACTCACCCAGCTTGCTTGTGACTGGCTGGCTGGCTTCCAGCCACTAAGCCCACAGGGCATGACTGACAAAGGCTGTCCTGCAAAGAAAATAAGCAGTTTTCCTAAGCAAAATGCCTCTCTCTGTGACTCACCCCACCCCCCAAAGGATAATTGCTGGGCCTTTCCCTTGGTACCAGCTGGTAGCCAGACACCTAAGCTTTCTACCACTACCCTCCATGACGGAGTCCCCCCTCACTTTCGGAGCACCGCAAGGGCCTGACTGCCGGCTATCGCCGGCAGGCAGGCGAAAAAGTTTTGGCCCAAAGTCGACACCGTTCTCAAAAATCCAGACATATATTGGCCTGGAATGCCAGGGACATGCCTCCAGCTTGAACCTGCTACCTCAAAGTGTTCTCCATCACCGGTCTGGGGCTACAGCAGCTGAACTGTAGGGTCTCCCAAAACATTCTGTCCCAATATATGTCTGGATTTATGAAAACCGTGCTCACCTCGGCACAACCACCCTGACAGTTTTCCAAGAAATTACAGGGTATTTTTAGACAGATCAGCCACAGGCAGCCTGGCAACACACACTCTACTCACCCAGCTTGCTTGTGACTGGCTGGCTGGCTTCCAGCCACTAAGCCCACAGGGCATGACTGACAAAGGCTGTCCTGCAAAGAAAATAAGCAGTTTTCCTAAGCAAAATGCCTCTCTCTGTGACTCACCCCACCCCCCAAAGGATAATTGCTGGGCCTTTCCCTTGGTACCAGCTGGTAGCCAGACACCTAAGCTTTCTACCACTACCCTCCATGACGGAGTCCCCCCTCACTTTCGGAGCACCGCAAGGGCCTGACTGCCGGCTATCGCCGGCAGGCAGGCGAAAAAGTTTTGGCCCAAAGTCGACACCGTTCTCAAAAATCCAGACATATATTGGCCTGGAATGCCAGGGACATGCCTCCAGCTTGAACCTGCTACCTCAAAGTGTTCTCCATCACCGGTCTGGGGCTACAGCAGCTGAACTGTAGGGTCTCCCAAAACATTCTGTCCCAATATATGTCTGGATTTATGAAAACCGTGCTCACCTCGGCACAACCACCCTGACAGTTTTCCAAGAAATTACAGGGTATTTTTAGACAGATCAGCCACAGGCAGCCTGGCAACACACACTCTACTCACCCAGCTTGCTTGTGACTGGCTGGCTGGCTTCCAGCCACTAAGCCCACAGGGCATGACTGACAAAGGCTGTCCTGCAAAGAAAATAAGCAGTTTTCCTAAGCAAAATGCCTCTCTCTGTGACTCACCCCACCCCCCAAAGGATAATTGCTGGGCCTTTCCCTTGGTACCAGCTGGTAGCCAGACACCTAAGCTTTCTACCACTACCCTCCATGACGGAGTCCCCCCTCACTTTCGGAGCACCGCAAGGGCCTGACTGCCGGCTATCGCCGGCAGGCAGGCGAAAAAGTTTTGGCCCAAAGTCGACACCGTTCTCAAAAATCCAGACATATATTGGCCTGGAATGCCAGGGACATGCCTCCAGCTTGAACCTGCTACCTCAAAGTGTTCTCCATCACCGGTCTGGGGCTACAGCAGCTGAACTGTAGGGTCTCCCAAAACATTCTGTCCCAATATATGTCTGGATTTATGAAAACCGTGCTCACCTCGGCACAACCACCCTGACAGTTTTCCAAGAAATTACAGGGTATTTTTAGACAGATCAGCCACAGGCAGCCTGGCAACACACACTCTACTCACCCAGCTTGCTTGTGACTGGCTGGCTGGCTTCCAGCCACTAAGCCCACAGGGCATGACTGACAAAGGCTGTCCTGCAAAGAAAATAAGCAGTTTTCCTAAGCAAAATGCCTCTCTCTGTGACTCACCCCACCCCCCAAAGGATAATTGCTGGGCCTTTCCCTTGGTACCAGCTGGTAGCCAGACACCTAAGCTTTCTACCACTACCCTCCATGACGGAGTCCCCCCTCACTTTCGGAGCACCGCAAGGGCCTGACTGCCGGCTATCGCCGGCAGGCAGGCGAAAAAGTTTTGGCCCAAAGTCGACACCGTTCTCAAAAATCCAGACATATATTGGCCTGGAATGCCAGGGACATGCCTCCAGCTTGAACCTGCTACCTCAAAGTGTTCTCCATCACCGGTCTGGGGCTACAGCAGCTGAACTGTAGGGTCTCCCAAAACATTCTGTCCCAATATATGTCTGGATTTATGAAAACCGTGCTCACCTCGGCACAACCACCCTGACAGTTTTCCAAGAAATTACAGGGTATTTTTAGACAGATCAGCCACAGGCAGCCTGGCAACACACACTCTACTCACCCAGCTTGCTTGTGACTGGCTGGCTGGCTTCCAGCCACTAAGCCCACAGGGCATGACTGACAAAGGCTGTCCTGCAAAGAAAATAAGCAGTTTTCCTAAGCAAAATGCCTCTCTCTGTGACTCACCCCACCCCCCAAAGGATAATTGCTGGGCCTTTCCCTTGGTACCAGCTGGTAGCCAGACACCTAAGCTTTCTACCACTACCCTCCATGACGGAGTCCCCCCTCACTTTCGGAGCACCGCAAGGGCCTGACTGCCGGCTATCGCCGGCAGGCAGGCGAAAAAGTTTTGGCCCAAAGTCGACACCGTTCTCAAAAATCCAGACATATATTGGCCTGGAATGCCAGGGACATGCCTCCAGCTTGAACCTGCTACCTCAAAGTGTTCTCCATCACCGGTCTGGGGCTACAGCAGCTGAACTGTAGGGTCTCCCAAAACATTCTGTCCCAATATATGTCTGGATTTATGAAAACCGTGCTCACCTCGGCACAACCACCCTGACAGTTTTCCAAGAAATTACAGGGTATTTTTAGACAGATCAGCCACAGGCAGCCTGGCAACACACACTCTACTCACCCAGCTTGCTTGTGACTGGCTGGCTGGCTTCCAGCCACTAAGCCCACAGGGCATGACTGACAAAGGCTGTCCTGCAAAGAAAATAAGCAGTTTTCCTAAGCAAAATGCCTCTCTCTGTGACTCACCCCACCCCCCAAAGGATAATTGCTGGGCCTTTCCCTCGGTACCAGCTGGTAGCCAGACACCTAAGCTTTCTACCACTACCCTCCATGACGGAGTCCCCCCTCACTTTCGGAGCACCGCAAGGGCCTGACTGCCGGCTATCGCCGGCAGGCAGGCGAAAAAGTTTTGGCCCAAAGTCGACACCGTTCTCAAAAATCCAGACATATATTGGCCTGGAATGCCAGGGACATGCCTCCAGCTTGAACCTGCTACCTCAAAGTGTTCTCCATCACCGGTCTGGGGCTACAGCAGCTGAACTGTAGGGTCTCCCAAAACATTCTGTCCCAATATATGTCTGGATTTATGAAAACCGTGCTCACCTCGGCACAACCACCCTGACAGTTTTCCAAGAAATTACAGGGTATTTTTAGACAGATCAGCCACAGGCAGCCTGGCAACACACACTCTACTCACCCAGCTTGCTTGTGACTGGCTGGCTGGCTTCCAGCCACTAAGCCCACAGGGCATGACTGACAAAGGCTGTCCTGCAAAGAAAATAAGCAGTTTTCCTAAGCAAAATGCCTCTCTCTGTGACTCACCCCACCCCCCAAAGGATAATTGCTGGGCCTTTCCCTTGGTACCAGCTGGTAGCCAGACACCTAAGCTTTCTACCACTACCCTCCATGACGGAGTCCCCCCTCACTTTCGGAGCACCGCAAGGGCCTGACTGCCGGCTATCGCCGGCAGGCAGGCGAAAAAGTTTTGGCCCAAAGTCGACACCGTTCTCAAAAATCCAGACATATATTGGCCTGGAATGCCAGGGACATGCCTCCAGCTTGAACCTGCTACCTCAAAGTGTTCTCCATCACCGGTCTGGGGCTACAGCAGCTGAACTGTAGGGTCTCCCAAAACATTCTGTCCCAATATATGTCTGGATTTATGAAAACCGTGCTCACCTCGGCACAACCACCCTGACAGTTTTCCAAGAAATTACAGGGTATTTTTAGACAGATCAGCCACAGGCAGCCTGGCAACACACACTCTACTCACCCAGCTTGCTTGTGACTGGCTGGCTGGCTTCCAGCCACTAAGCCCACAGGGCATGACTGACAAAGGCTGTCCTGCAAAGAAAATAAGCAGTTTTCCTAAGCAAAATGCCTCTCTCTGTGACTCACCCCACCCCCCAAAGGATAATTGCTGGGCCTTTCCCTTGGTACCAGCTGGTAGCCAGACACCTAAGCTTTCTACCACTACCCTCCATGACGGAGTCCCCCCTCACTTTCGGAGCACCGCAAGGGCCTGACTGCCGGCTATCGCCGGCAGGCAGGCGAAAAAGTTTTGGCCCAAAGTCGACACCGTTCTCAAAAATCCAGACATATATTGGCCTGGAATGCCAGGGACATGCCTCCAGCTTGAACCTGCTACCTCAAAGTGTTCTCCATCACCGGTCTGGGGCTACAGCAGCTGAACTGTAGGGTCTCCCAAAACATTCTGTCCCAATATATGTCTGGATTTATGAAAACCGTGCTCACCTCGGCACAACCACCCTGACAGTTTTCCAAGAAATTACAGGGTATTTTTAGACAGATCAGCCACAGGCAGCCTGGCAACACACACTCTACTCACCCAGCTTGCTTGTGACTGGCTGGCTGGCTTCCAGCCACTAAGCCCACAGGGCATGACTGACAAAGGCTGTCCTGCAAAGAAAATAAGCAGTTTTCCTAAGCAAAATGCCTCTCTCTGTGACTCACCCCACCCCCCAAAGGATAATTGCTGGGCCTTTCCCTTGGTACCAGCTGGTAGCCAGACACCTAAGCTTTCTACCACTACCCTCCATGACGGAGTCCCCCCTCACTTTCGGAGCACCGCAAGGGCCTGACTGCCGGCTATCGCCGGCAGGCAGGCGAAAAAGTTTTGGCCCAAAGTCGACACCGTTCTCAAAAATCCAGACATATATTGGCCTGGAATGCCAGGGACATGCCTCCAGCTTGAACCTGCTACCTCAAAGTGTTCTCCATCACCGGTCTGGGGCTACAGCAGCTGAACTGTAGGGTCTCCCAAAACATTCTGTCCCAATATATGTCTGGATTTATGAAAACCGTGCTCACCTCGGCACAACCACCCTGACAGTTTTCCAAGAAATTACAGGGTATTTTTAGACAGATCAGCCACAGGCAGCCTGGCAACACACACTCTACTCACCCAGCTTGCTTGTGACTGGCTGGCTGGCTTCCAGCCACTAAGCCCACAGGGCATGACTGACAAAGGCTGTCCTGCAAAGAAAATAAGCAGTTTTCCTAAGCAAAATGCCTCTCTCTGTGACTCACCCCACCCCCCAAAGGATAATTGCTGGGCCTTTCCCTTGGTACCAGCTGGTAGCCAGACACCTAAGCTTTCTACCACTACCCTCCATGACGGAGTCCCCCCTCACTTTCGGAGCACCGCAAGGGCCTGACTGCCGGCTATCGCCGGCAGGCAGGCGAAAAAGTTTTGGCCCAAAGTCGACACCGTTCTCAAAAATCCAGACATATATTGGCCTGGAATGCCAGGGACATGCCTCCAGCTTGAACCTGCTACCTCAAAGTGTTCTCCATCACCGGTCTGGGGCTACAGCAGCTGAACTGTAGGGTCTCCCAAAACATTCTGTCCCAATATATGTCTGGATTTATGAAAACCGTGCTCACCTCGGCACAACCACCCTGACAGTTTTCCAAGAAATTACAGGGTATTTTTAGACAGATCAGCCACAGGCAGCCTGGCAACACACACTCTACTCACCCAGCTTGCTTGTGACTGGCTGGCTGGCTTCCAGCCACTAAGCCCACAGGGCATGACTGACAAAGGCTGTCCTGCAAAGAAAATAAGCAGTTTTCCTAAGCAAAATGCCTCTCTCTGTGACTCACCCCACCCCCCAAAGGATAATTGCTGGGCCTTTCCCTTGGTACCAGCTGGTAGCCAGACACCTAAGCTTTCTACCACTACCCTCCATGACGGAGTCCCCCCTCACTTTCGGAGCACCGCAAGGGCCTGACTGCCGGCTATCGCCGGCAGGCAGGCGAAAAAGTTTTGGCCCAAAGTCGACACCGTTCTCAAAAATCCAGACATATATTGGCCTGGAATGCCAGGGACATGCCTCCAGCTTGAACCTGCTACCTCAAAGTGTTCTCCATCACCGGTCTGGGGCTACAGCAGCTGAACTGTAGGGTCTCCCAAAACATTCTGTCCCAATATATGTCTGGATTTATGAAAACCGTGCTCACCTCGGCACAACCACCCTGACAGTTTTCCAAGAAATTACAGGGTATTTTTAGACAGATCAGCCACAGGCAGCCTGGCAACACACACTCTACTCACCCAGCTTGCTTGTGACTGGCTGGCTGGCTTCCAGCCACTAAGCCCACAGGGCATGACTGACAAAGGCTGTCCTGCAAAGAAAATAAGCAGTTTTCCTAAGCAAAATGCCTCTCTCTGTGACTCACCCCACCCCCCAAAGGATAATTGCTGGGCCTTTCCCTTGGTACCAGCTGGTAGCCAGACACCTAAGCTTTCTACCACTACCCTCCATGACGGAGTCCCCCCTCACTTTCGGAGCACCGCAAGGGCCTGACTGCCGGCTATCGCCGGCAGGCAGGCGAAAAAGTTTTGGCCCAAAGTCGACACCGTTCTCAAAAATCCAGACATATATTGGCCTGGAATGCCAGGGACATGCCTCCAGCTTGAACCTGCTACCTCAAAGTGTTCTCCATCACCGGTCTGGGGCTACAGCAGCTGAACTGTAGGGTCTCCCAAAACATTCTGTCCCAATATATGTCTGGATTTATGAAAACCGTGCTCACCTCGGCACAACCACCCTGACAGTTTTCCAAGAAATTACAGGGTATTTTTAGACAGATCAGCCACAGGCAGCCTGGCAACACACACTCTACTCACCCAGCTTGCTTGTGACTGGCTGGCTGGCTTCCAGCCACTAAGCCCACAGGGCATGACTGACAAAGGCTGTCCTGCAAAGAAAATAAGCAGTTTTCCTAAGCAAAATGCCTCTCTCTGTGACTCACCCCACCCCCCAAAGGATAATTGCTGGGCCTTTCCCTTGGTACCAGCTGGTAGCCAGACACCTAAGCTTTCTACCACTACCCTCCATGACGGAGTCCCCCCTCACTTTCGGAGCACCGCAAGGGCCTGACTGCCGGCTATCGCCGGCAGGCAGGCGAAAAAGTTTTGGCCCAAAGTCGACACCGTTCTCAAAAATCCAGACATATATTGGCCTGGAATGCCAGGGACATGCCTCCAGCTTGAACCTGCTACCTCAAAGTGTTCTCCATCACCGGTCTGGGGCTACAGCAGCTGAACTGTAGGGTCTCCCAAAACATTCTGTCCCAATATATGTCTGGATTTATGAAAACCGTGCTCACCTCGGCACAACCACCCTGACAGTTTTCCAAGAAATTACAGGGTATTTTTAGACAGATCAGCCACAGGCAGCCTGGCAACACACACTCTACTCACCCAGCTTGCTTGTGACTGGCTGGCTGGCTTCCAGCCACTAAGCCCACAGGGCATGACTGACAAAGGCTGTCCTGCAAAGAAAATAAGCAGTTTTCCTAAGCAAAATGCCTCTCTCTGTGACTCACCCCACCCCCCAAAGGATAATTGCTGGGCCTTTCCCTTGGTACCAGCTGGTAGCCAGACACCTAAGCTTTCTACCACTACCCTCCATGACGGAGTCCCCCCTCACTTTCGGAGCACCGCAAGGGCCTGACTGCCGGCTATCGCCGGCAGGCAGGCGAAAAAGTTTTGGCCCAAAGTCGACACCGTTCTCAAAAATCCAGACATATATTGGCCTGGAATGCCAGGGACATGCCTCCAGCTTGAACCTGCTACCTCAAAGTGTTCTCCATCACCGGTCTGGGGCTACAGCAGCTGAACTGTAGGGTCTCCCAAAACATTCTGTCCCAATATATGTCTGGATTTATGAAAACCGTGCTCACCTCGGCACAACCACCCTGACAGTTTTCCAAGAAATTACAGGGTATTTTTAGACAGATCAGCCACAGGCAGCCTGGCAACACACACTCTACTCACCCAGCTTGCTTGTGACTGGCTGGCTGGCTTCCAGCCACTAAGCCCACAGGGCATGACTGACAAAGGCTGTCCTGCAAAGAAAATAAGCAGTTTTCCTAAGCAAAATGCCTCTCTCTGTGACTCACCCCACCCCCCAAAGGATAATTGCTGGGCCTTTCCCTTGGTACCAGCTGGTAGCCAGACACCTAAGCTTTCTACCACTACCCTCCATGACGGAGTCCCCCCTCACTTTCGGAGCACCGCAAGGGCCTGACTGCCGGCTATCGCCGGCAGGCAGGCGAAAAAGTTTTGGCCCAAAGTCGACACCGTTCTCAAAAATCCAGACATATATTGGCCTGGAATGCCAGGGACATGCCTCCAGCTTGAACCTGCTACCTCAAAGTGTTCTCCATCACCGGTCTGGGGCTACAGCAGCTGAACTGTAGGGTCTCCCAAAACATTCTGTCCCAATATATGTCTGGATTTATGAAAACCGTGCTCACCTCGGCACAACCACCCTGACAGTTTTCCAAGAAATTACAGGGTATTTTTAGACAGATCAGCCACAGGCAGCCTGGCAACACACACTCTACTCACCCAGCTTGCTTGTGACTGGCTGGCTGGCTTCCAGCCACTAAGCCCACAGGGCATGACTGACAAAGGCTGTCCTGCAAAGAAAATAAGCAGTTTTCCTAAGCAAAATGCCTCTCTCTGTGACTCACCCCACCCCCCAAAGGATAATTGCTGGGCCTTTCCCTTGGTACCAGCTGGTAGCCAGACACCTAAGCTTTCTACCACTACCCTCCATGACGGAGTCCCCCCTCACTTTCGGAGCACCGCAAGGGCCTGACTGCCGGCTATCGCCGGCAGGCAGGCGAAAAAGTTTTGGCCCAAAGTCGACACCGTTCTCAAAAATCCAGACATATATTGGCCTGGAATGCCAGGGACATGCCTCCAGCTTGAACCTGCTACCTCAAAGTGTTCTCCATCACCGGTCTGGGGCTACAGCAGCTGAACTGTAGGGTCTCCCAAAACATTCTGTCCCAATATATGTCTGGAT
>CAXHUQ010000604.1:0-24558 GCA_964020085.1 Micromussa lordhowensis | reverse complement strand
CCAATTACCGTAAAAAGGAGGGGGAGGTTTTGGCATCGTCATAAGTCCTTGGCCGGCTTTTCTTGGCAGTGTCAATCCTTTTCCAAAAAGTTTTGAACCCATTTCAAGTGCCAATGGAATTCCAATACTTGCCAGAAGTGACCCCAAAAATCCACCCCTTTGTTTTACTGTTGGATTTACCACAATTTGCCCGCCAGAATAAAGCGCAGATAAAATTTGTTCTTTTTGTTTTGGCGTCAACCAATCTTTATATTGAAGCAACTGTTCAATTTGATTTGGTGGAATCAAAAAACCACCACTTTGTCCTTTTCCAAATATTTTATCAATCCCCAACGACCCCAAAGCTGACACGGCACCTGTTGCAAGAGCTGGAAGAGCTTTTGAAGCTGCTTTTGCCGCATAAGGAAGAGCTTTTGCCCCAAGCAAGGCAAGAGAACTAAAAAGACTTCCTCCCTGCTTTACGGATTTTCTTATTTGGGATTTAGAAATATTAATATCAACACCTGTTTTGTTTTTAACAGCTTTTTGAATTTTATTGAGTTGAGTTTTTGTCAACATCAATTCATCCCCTCCTTTCAATTGATTATTTTTCAACCGGAGTGTTAATTCACTTTTTGTTTTCATTGCTCTTGCAAGATTTGTTTTTTGTCCATCCGATAAATTTACACCATATTCCAAATAATTTGTCATTTTATTAAGCTTTGATAAGTAATTTACCCGAGGATGTATATAGCTCAATTTTTTTTTCATGCAAAATGAGTGCATTTAATGTGTAATTACCTGCTGGGTTACCCGTCAACTGGTATCTGAAAGTGAGTGAAATAACCGAATCTTTCACATCATCTCTCTGATTTCTGAGATAAAAGTACAAAAGACCGAAAAGATTTTTGAAATTTGTTCGATCAATAATGGGCCCACTCAAAACATCATTATAAGCCGAAGAAAAAGACATCAACGCTCGATAAAGTCTTGATTCCTCCGTAGATGAAAATTCCAATTGAGGATAAAACATGGAGTTATTCATTTCTAATTGCGCTCTGGCAAAGCTTTGGTTCCTCCAATCTGGTCCAATTCAAAAGTAAAAATATTTGCTCCTTGATTATTATACGATAACGTTGGAACAGCCCAAATAAATACATGTCTTGGTCTCCTGATTCCTGTACTTATTCGGAAGGCATCATTTGTGGCTCCACTTTGTTTTATTTCTTGGTGTTCTTTGTGGTAAATCCACGTTTTTGGTTTTAAATATTCTGCTAAATAAGCCTTCAAACCCTCCTCATTAAAAATTATTTTTGGGATCCACAAGCGTAATTTTGTGAGAATAACTTTTGAATTTGGCGCTGGCGCAGCAGTATTTCTGAAGATAATATTATCATCATTTTCAAGTGTCAACTTAATATTTGTTTTTAAATTTGGGTGAAGATTATTTTTGAAAGCCGCAAAATAACTGTATAAATTCAGAGGAATAAGCGAGTTCAGGGTTTCAGAAACCGCGCGCTCCTGGGCATGAATTCGGGATAAACAACAACTTTTTTTCCCTCATGGCGAACTAGCGAGAAGGCAGTTCCAGTCGATTTTGTTCCAATTTTCAGTGTTTAGCAAGGTGAAGAAACGAACTGGGAAGAGGAAAAGTGAAAGGCATGTCGTAATGTTAGAATTTGCTTCAATTGTCTCATTTAACTGAATTATTTCTAGAATCCAAGTCGCTATTTTATCTGTTCTCTTCGATCTACGTGCATGTTTGCCGGATGTTTGGATCAACAGCGTATTTCCAAGTTCACCTGAACTTATATTCTTCTTTTGCCAATGTAGAAAGGCTTTTTGAATAACAGTTAATAGCAGTGCAATGCACTGTTGACCTCCCCTGACGTGGGCTCGAAACGCGCCGACTTGTTTTCAACAGGTTGGTGTTTAACTGTGCTATCTGGAACTCAAGGCTTCTGCCCTTACCACCTTTCATTTGAAGGTCTGAGCTTTGTGTTGTTTAGATTATACAGACTAAATTTATGAACCACTGCAAACGAGATACTCTTGTATAAGGGGTGAACCAAATAAATATATCAAATATTAGCTGATGTGTGAAAATGAAAAAAATAAAATGCGAGTTCTTGAAGACTTCATTGGTTTTAGTACTAGTATTGAACCTTCTGAACCTTCCCACTACCTAAATTCCTGATGCCGTGTGTATTCTCGCAACCCCCCCCCCCCTAAACCATGCTCATCAGGGAAATGTGTATTGATTGTCCAAATTCCAGAAGAAATTCAGACACCTTGTCTCAGAAGAGTAGGGCCCATGGAACATTGCATTGAGTTAGTGAATATCAACCTTGATTACCATTAGCTAAAAATACTTATTTTGAACAAGTGTAGTGAGGTATTGTATGTCCTCTACAGATATGCTGCCCTATGATAATTGTACACTCAGTTCCTTTAATTTTGCCAATTTCATTAAAGTGAAAAATAACAGAATTTCACTTAAGATTCCAAGACTTGTGTGCAATTAATTTAAGGTAAACAGAAATAAAATGGCACAGACCTGTTTCAGCTGTTTGCACAGAAGGCTTCATGAAACTATGAGAGCCAGAATGCACAGAACTTTAAATCGCTTAAATGGTTTATTTTCATGATGAAATAATCCAGTTGTTTTAAAAAAAAATGTTTGTTGACATATTTTCCCTCACTTTATGGTTTCTATATCTTTTCCATATATAATGAGTGGACGAATTTTACAATCATGTTTACCTGTGGGTACGGTGTACAGGGTTCACTATAGATGGATAAAAATTCCTTAGGGAAACTATACACTTTAAGAGAAAGTATAGTAGCTGCAGTAACTTGTACTGCACATTGCAATCTAAACAGGGTTCTCATTTTAGCACTGGATCTTCTTGTGCTTGTTATACTCAAAGATTACAACTTGAAGACAACAAACAAATCGGCTGGTGGTAAACTATTTCATCATTTACTTTCCACACCTTTTATTGTTGTTCAGAACCCAAAACTACAACAGACACTTGAGGTTAATGTTGCTTGCCACGATTTCAAGTCTGGATCAAAAGGTGATTTTACTGAGAATGATTCTCTGAGGTGTCTGCATAATAAGAATGCATGACAACAGTAGTGCCCGAATCCAAGCCAAAGCAATCTCACTGTTTTAAGCTGAAATTTGCTTTTATCACATAACCTACGACCTTTCTGTATTGGCAGAAAAAAATGAGTTCAGGTACACTTGAAAATGTTAAATTACACAGATTCATAGAAGACAATAAATAAAATTGCAATCTGAAATGCCCGAAAATAATGGGAAAGTTTGATCCGTATGTCTTGCGAGATTCTCAAAATAATTCAAATAAATGAGATTGACGAACAAATTCTAACATTAAGACATGCCTTTCACTTTCCTTTCTCTTCATTTCGTTTCTTGCTCTCCTTAAATATGGAAACATTAAGGAAATTCGACAGAAACCTCCTTACCGCTAGTGTGTTCGTGAGGGGGAAAGTTGTTTTTATCCCGAATTCGTGCCCAGGAGCGCGCGGTTTCTGAAACTCTGAACGTTGTTTACAGCTGCAGCATCTGTCAGAGTTTTTCGTTTTGCAAAACCCGCGTTATAAAGAACCTCAGTTGGTCGTGGTTCTGCTTCTCCTGTTGATGAATCCAAAAAGAAAAATTGATCTTTTCCAACGGTGTCTGCATAACTTTTTGTGTATTTCAGCATTGATAAAATATTTGCGGATTCATTTGCTCTTGTGTTGTTATATACAGTTATTCCATTACATTCCACTTGTATTTCTTTGATGAATGTTTGGCCATTTGTTGTTGTGCAAACATTAGCTGCATTACCTGTCCCCGCTGTTATGCCAGCGGCACTATTTGCAAGTTGAACAAGTTTAAAATCAACTTCCAAATATGCATTATACCAATCAATTGGATTTGCTTCTGATGAATTATCAACTTCAAATCGATAATTATTTTTTGTTTGTCTTGCATTATTTGCAACATTGGAATTCAGGGGTGTTTCCAAATCATAATAATTATATTCATATCTTTTCACAAATTTAGGTTTTCTAAAATTTCCGTTCATCTCTTTTTATTATATTTTTATTATTTTTAAAGAAGATTATTGTAAACATCCTTGACATATTGAAATTTATCTGTTTTTGTCGGTTCTTGCAAGATGGCCATTATTTCTGCTCCTTTTGTTTCAGGAGTTTTAAATTTGTCACAAATTTTTTCTCCGATCAACTGCCCAGTTTTTTCGCCAATTTTTTTCATTCCTTTTGTCGCTGCTTTTGTTGCAAGTTTTTGTGCCGTTTTTCCTGTTATTTTTGCAGCGATTTTTCCAAAAATATCGCCGATTCCAGCTCCAGTTTGTACAAAAGTGTCCTCCCCCGTGTCGGGGTCTCTCTCTCGTCGTTCATCCATTTTAGAGGCTTTTCATAACAATCGCAATGGAAATATCTATTCCATTCAGATCAATTTCTCGGTCTTTATCATCAGTCAACCAAAATCTGACTTCCGAAATATATTTTGTGTTGATTTTATTCCATAAATAATCTATTTGTGGGTGTTCTTTAAATGGCAGCGCGCGACCTTTGGTATTTGTTGGAAATGTGAAAAGAACATCTGATCTTTTTCCATCTATGATGGACTCACTCAAGAGAGAACATCTCAAATAAATATTGTCAATGGAATTTGTGATATTTGGCAAAAAATCACCAAAAGCGGATCCTGTCAGAAGTTTTTTGTCAAACCCCAACAAATCATGAAAGTTTCCACTGCCAACAAAATCAATTTGATAATTTTCATCTAATTTAATAAATACTTTATAAGTTGAAAAATCAAAAAGAATATTTATTCCATAATTTTCCCCATCCCCCAACTTTCCAATTTTTTCATGTATAAAATCATTGATATCCTCATAATCATAAACACCATCTGGAAATGTGATTTCCACAAAATTAACCCCCTTGTCTTTTGAAATTCTTAATTTATTATTTCCATATTCTGGCCTCACATTATACCAACTTGCCGACATGGAAATATGATCCAATGCAATAAAATATTGGATATTATCCTCAAGATTTAATTCAGGAATTAACTTTGTTGTAAAATCCCCAGGTTTATTTGAAGAATATTGTTTTTTGCGTCATTTGATTTAAAAAAAGAACCCGATTTACATTCATTATTTTATTTATCGGGACAAATATTTTCGATAAAACTTTTCATGAAGAGATTTGTCAATTGCATTGATTTTCAATAATTCATCATTTATTTGAGAAAGATCATTTCTGATCAGTGGAGAATTATTTCCAGCCACGACAGAACCAATCAAAATTTTCATTCGGTCAACCAAATCATTTGCATTATTATAATATGTCACACTTGACCCAACCATCCGTGACTTTCCAGAGGATCTGTGTTTTGGCATATTTGACAACGTGTTTAAATCATTAAAGATCCTCACAGCGTTGATTGAATATTTTGTTTTTGGATTATATCTTTTTGTGAGAAGATTGATGAGTGATTTATCAGCATCGGCTGAATAAAGCAACTTTCCTCCTCGAAAGACATTTAATTTCATTTCATTAAAAAGTTTTGGAACATCAATGACTAACCCACCATAAACACCATCGTGAATTTTGTATGCGTTTCGCTTTGGTTGTTTGTTTACACCTGTTCCTTTTACTTCTTTTGATGATGTATAATATTTTTTGAAATTTTTTACATCTTTAACTGTTTCACCATAAGCGTCTATTGTTTCTTTCTCCTGTACTTTTGCTGGGATTAAATCTTGAAGGTTTTTTCTTTTTAAACTCCCAATCTCATATCCGATTTTTTTGCTCTTGTCTTTTACTTCTTGGACATATTCTTCCAGTTGGTCAACATTTAATTTTAATAGTTCCGCTGGGGGCAGAAGGTTTTTTTCTCTTAGGATAGTAGTAGTAGTAGTAGAAGTCTTTATTAGGAAATCAATCACATCATACGTGTGGCTTTACAATCAATAATAAACTAAGCTAAAACTAAAAAAAAAAGAAAACCTATCATACACATTACAGGAAATATTTTAAGAAATAAATTTAAAAAGACATCTATTTACAAAAGCCCGTTTGAATCGTTCCGTTTTTACTTTAGGGAGTATGAAATCATGGCCCCTTTCTCTAAGAGCTCTATTACGTTTGGGTGGAAGCAAGTCATATAATACATGGCCAGTGTCACTTGTGATGCTATTGAAAAGATCACTATCCCTATACTTTATAACATCGGATATCAAAATGATCTTATGAGTATAACCAAAACGATAGGCTCGCCGAAAAAAAGTGTCAATCCGATAGGCAGAACCCCACACTTCTAATCCATACAGAAATAATGACATTATTAAAGAGTCGAAGAGTTTACTAAGCTGATCTTTAGTGTACCCATAATATTTGCATACCCTTAAAATATATAGTCGACTAGCAGCTCTAGAGAGTAAACTGTCAAATTGAAGATCCCAATTACAAGGATCTTCATGGAAGAAAATTCCCAAAAGTTTCAGCCACTCAGCCACTCAGCCATATCTTTTTCATTAAGCTTTTGGCTAATATTAGCTGTGGTTACTTTTTCTTCCGGAGCTGGTAATTCTCTTGGTCTGGTATATTCGTCAGGAGTTATTTGTGATAAATCTCTGTTTAAAGTCATAATATCTTGAATTCCGCTTGTCAATGCTAATTGATTTTTTTCAACTGTTCAATAACTCGGTCCTGTTTTTCATCTGTTTTTTTCTGTTGTTCAATCAATGGCTCTCTCAAAGTTTTAAAATGTTCACTCATGGTGATATCATGCATTTTTTCTTAACCCTTTTAATTCATTTTTGAACGCAGTAACTGCCTTGACTAATTTTCCTGCTTCAATTGCATTTTCTGCGTATTTTTTTAGTTTTTCTATGTCCATTTTAAGTCGCAAAATAAAGTTATCTTTCGAAATAAGTCATATTTTTAATTTTTTTTAATTTTTTTATGTCCGCCTTTAAAATGGAACCGAATAGTCTGAAAAATATGTGCAAAAAAGTTATTTTTGAAAATATCAATCTCAAAAAAACCCAAAATCTGCCACAAAAAGGACTGCCTGAACGAACACTGTGGCTTGCGACAAAAGAGTTAAAAGAAAAATTAAAAAATGAAGGAAATGACTACACATTTCTTCTTCATTTGCTTCAACAATCTTCTTATTATTATGACGATATTTGGAGATCTTCTATTTTTTATCTTGCAGATGAAAAAGAAAACCGAAAATTATTGAAAAAAGATCGAAAGCTCCGCAATGAATTAATCGAAGAAGAAAGAAAAGCCCAAAAATATTTGTTTAAAAATGATTTTGATCTCATGAAAGGATTTCTTGAATTTTTTCATGAGTTAAATAAAACAATGTTTTTCAAACTTTCAAGAAAATATGAAATGAAACTGAAGAATTTTGCCGCCAAATAATTGATGAAGCAACATATTTAACATGGAAAGATTGTCGAGATTTAAAAAAGATCGGCCTCAAAACTTTTGTCTTTACCAGATCAAAAAATGAAAAAGTTCAGTATTTTCAAGAACTCTCCTCAAGAGTTAAAAATCAAGATTTTGATGAAGTGATCGATAGGTGGTTGAGACAGACTCCTCTTGATTTTGATTAAAATGATTTTTATTTTAATAAAATGAAAATCCCGAATTATGACAAAAATACAAAAGAAACTTCAAAAAAACTTAATAATATCTTTGATGAAGATTTTCGCCTCCTTATCGCTGGTGAATCTGGTTGCGGAAAAACAAATACTCTAATGCATATTCTCAGAAAACCTCTGGTTTACTTTGATAAAATTTATATTTATTCCCCAAATCTTCATCAGGAAAAAATCCAAGATCTTCAAGAATTAATGGGTAAAATTTCTGAAAAAGTTGGATATCCTGTGCTTGAATTCGGCGGGCCTGAAGATATCAAAAATACGACTGACTACCCGTCAGATAATCGCAAAATTGTTGTTTTTGATGATGTGATTAATGCCCCTGAAAAAATACAAAAGAAAATTGCTAATCATTGGACGGATGGAAGGCATCATGGAATTTCTCCAATTTATCTGTCACAATCTTATTATGATACACCACAAAAACTGCGGCTCAATTGCTCCAATATGATTCTTTATCCTCCAACAACACAAAATCACAAAAATCTCATCGCAAAAGAAAATTCTCTCGACACAAGATATTTTGACCAACTCAAACCTTTTTATTTTTTATTTTTGGATAAAAAGAAAAAACAGATCACCAAAAATTTTGATGAAATGATTTAAAATGGGTGTTTTAAACAATTTACATTGTCATCACAATTTTTCAAAAAATAGAAAACTAATTCATCGAATTATCCCGAAACCAGCGGCAGATCCTTTGCCGGAAAAAAAAACCTGATCTCGAACCAAAAAGAAAAATCAATCCAGAAAAAAAAATCAACCCAGAACCAGAAAAAAATCCAGAACCAGATCCAAAAAATCCGAATAAGTTTGAACCAAAACCCCCAAATCCATTTTCAAATTTTGCCAAAACACTCGCTCCCCCTCATCCATTTGCCAAACCCACTCCCCCTCCAAATCCATTTGAGTCGCTCAAAAATAAAGAGGCTCTTGATAAGTTCAACAATGCTTTTTTCGACGCGAAGAAGAACTTAGTCAATCAATTTTAAAATGGGAGTCTTAAACAATTTCCAATTAAACAACAATACTTTTGATATAAGGGAATATATCAAATATTTTAAAGGGAAAATTCAAACGGGTTTTAAATTAGATGCAAACAATAATTATGATATGCAACAAAAACGCCTTGCAAATGTGGGGGAAGGAGTTGATGCTGACGACGCGGTTACAAAACATCAGATGGAAGTTGGGCTTTCAACAAAATCAGATCAAACCAGCGTTCTTTTGTTGAAAGGAAGAAATCATATGACTGGAGACCTTGACTTGAGAGGAAATAAAATTATTCTGCCTGGAGGGGTCGATATGGATCGAAATTGATCACGAATCTTGATACTGATCCAAACCAAGATTTATCTGCTGTAAATATGGTGACTCTGAAAAATAACGTTCGGCTAAAAGCTGATAAAAATTATGTTGATGGTGAAATCACAAAACAAAATAGCAACTTTGTTAAAAAAACTGGTGATGTTCTTTCCGGAGATTTGATTTTACCTCATGATAGCTACCCAGTTCAAGGAAATACTAATAAAGCTGTGAGTTATGAAACACAGAGGGAAATATTTTTGTCAAGAAAAGAAAGTTTTCCAATGCAAGCAGATATTAACATGAATAATAATTTTATTCAAAATGTTGCAACGCCAACGACAAGTCATCAAGGAGCGAATAAAGGTTATTGCGATTATAAGTTTTTAAACAGACAAAAGGGTGGGAGAATAATGGGTTCGCTTTCAATGAATCAAAACGATCTTTTTGAAATACCGGCTCCAAAATTTGGAAGTTCTGCTGTAAATAAAAATTATGTTGATGCAAAGATTCCCAGTGTGGGTTCAACACAATTTGTCAAAAAAACTGGAGACCAAATGAGTGGAGATCTTGATTTAGCTGGGCATAAAATAACAAATCTTCCCACCCCCTCCACCTCAAATGAACCAGCAACAAAAAATTATGTGGATTCAAAAGTTGGTGGTGTTCACAGTGATTTAGATATGAATAATTTTAAAATAAAAAATTTAGATCCACCAACGGAAGATCAAGACGCAGTAAATAAAAAATGTCTTCAAAATGAATTATTAAATTCTCACCTTATCCCATCACATAAAGAAAATGCATTTAAATATCTTTTGGATCAGGATGAAAGTTCTTCTGAAAGAAACATAATTGTAAATGGAATTGTTGATTTCAATGGATCTCCTCATAAAAACAAATAAGCTTATAATATTGATTTGGTTTATACACAAGGAACACAAAATTATGACTCACAAATTGGAATTAATCTTTATTCACTTCCAATTGGAAAGTATACAATAATCATGGAATATTATTTTCCTGAGGATACAGGAATTTCTTTATCATGTGAAGCGAGTACAGCTGTTATTGCTAAACAAACTTCAAAAAACTTTACAGATTATACAAAACTTCTTGTGCAATTTGATCAAAAAACAAAAGATACTCCAGATTATTTATATTTTAATATAAGAGGAAGCGCAACCACATCCACTAATCCTGAAGGTTATCTGATTTTTTATGGAATCAAAGGATGGGTGGATATTCTTCCTCCAGAAATTTATGACAGAGCTTTGGAGGCTTCAATGTTTGAATACGACGGGGGAAAGATGAAAATGAATATGGATTTGGATTTAAATGGAAATTCATTGGACCCTTGAATAAAAAATGAAGAATTTACTCCTGGTATGAGCAAGCAAAAGATTCGCATGGAATTTATTTAAATCCAGTTGCTGCGCTCCAAATTATTCCATTTGATTGTGTGTTAAATAAAAATGTTTTTTATTTTACGCCTAATCTACATTCAATAAGCTTAGTCATTGACATGACCCTCCTTGGATCTTTCTACAAACGCTTTCCTTTTAGAACTAAGGCCATCCCTTTTTTTTTTCGTTCATTGTCGAATGCGTTTTCTGATTTTGGGTCGGTCGGTCGGAAAAGTAAAAAAAAAATAAATAATAAAATTGGAAAAGGAGTCTGGAACTAGGAGGCCCGGTACCTCAGCATAATATCCGTGGAGCCTGGAAACAACAAGGTGTGGTTACAAAGTCAACATGGCGGCAATGGAAGAAGGAAAAATCGACGTCGTCGTGTTTTCCTATCACACGGACAGAAAGTCTCTCGTCGGAGAGTGAGTGTTCTCTGAAGTATGAAATAAAAACTACAAATCTGTAAAACAAAAAATTGCTTGTTTCAGATTAAAGTGACAATTGTTTGAAATAATGTGTCATTGCCTTCATTGCCTTCTGCGTAACTTTTTTTTTTTTTTTTGAAAACGCGAAAATCTGGGTCGGTCGGACGACGCTAAACAGAGAAAAAAAAGGGGATGGCCTAATACACAAAAAGTGGAAATAGATACAAATGTAAGTATTAATAAAAATGATTTGATGAAAATTCGATTTCCTGTAATTAACGAAAATTCTGACTTACAATTAATTGATAAAGCAGCTTTCGCCTTTTATTTTACCCCTCGATAATCAAAAAATATTCACAAAACCAAATAAAATATGAAGAACCTATTTGATTTTAATCATATTGATCCAGCCATGGATGAAGAAACAAAGGAAGAATTAAAAGAAATGTATAAATATTACCACAAACTTTGGTGGTGTCACAAAAAAACTGTTGAACGACTCAAAAAAATTAATCTTGCTGCCAATCTTGCCTCTGTTAGTCTTGTCACAGCCGGAACAATTGCTGGGGCTGTTACTTTGAATCCAATTATTTTAGGAACAATTACTGGAGCTGGTTTGTTGTTAAAAACAGCTAGTGAAATAAAGCAATATTCAAACAAAATTGCAATGTTTGAAATTGGACTTTCAACTTATGAAAAAACACTTGTTGATCTGCGATCTTTCCTGAGAGGCAAAGAATATTCACGTGAAGATTTCATCTTCAAAATGAATCTTGTGGATGGTGATATTGCAGATTTGTATTCTATTCCAGAAAAAATTTTGAAAAAATATGAAAAAACTTTTGAGTAATTTTTTCCTTTTGAAAAAATTAATCTTCATCAGAATATTCATCAAAGACAGAAGGTGGGAGAAAAACTTCTTCGATTAAAACTTCTTTTGCTTCACAGATGAGCGAAACACAAGATCCGTGATAAATTTTAGAGATTTTCAAAACAATCTTTCCTGAAAAAGGAATACCAATATATTCTTTTGGTTCAATTAGTTTCTTTTTTCCATTTTCCACTAATCTGATCGGTGTATGAATTTTCCCGTCGACAGCATAAAGTTTTGCATAGATTTTTGAATAATCATGGGTTGTTTTGATGAGATTTATCTCAAGATCATCATAAAGATTTGAGATTCTTTTTTCAATTTTTTGAAAATAATCCCGATTTTCTTCATCGACAGCCAGTCCGACTGAAAATGTTTTTTTATTGAATGAAAAAATCTTCATTTTTCCACTTTCCAAAATTACAAAAGGTTTGACATCATAGAGGACTTGCGTCATAAGATAATCAAATTTCCAGATCTTTTTTCTTCGGTTTCACCAAGGCCAATATTTTCTATTAAAACATCTTTTCCTGTCAGGTGTTTTTCTTTTGTGGGATATTTTCTAGTTGGGTTACACTAAGGTCATATTTTCATCATCTTTTCCCGTCGGGTTTTCTTTTAGGTTGACATTTTCTAGTTGCATCTTTTATTTTAGATAAAATAATAAAATAATAATAAAATGGCAAAAGGAAAATGACTGAGATTAATTTTAATCCAAAAAAGACAAAATTTATTGATATTATTTATTCAGAATTTGACTCTGATCCAGATTCGGAAGAAGACCCAGAATGGTTGCCGAAGAAAGATTTGATTTCGGCTGACTCTGAGACCGAAGATTGTGGAACCGATTCTGAGACAGAAGATTGCGGAACCGACTCAGGGACTGAAGATTGTGGGACAGAATCAGAGGAATCAAATCCTTGAATTTTTCAAAAATTTAATTTATTTCACGAATATAAAATATTTTTTTATCAGATCTTCTCGTGATTGTGTCTTTTCCATTATCAAGTGCATATTTTAATGCGGATGGATCGGAAATACCACAATCATGTGCTGCTTTGGTCATACTTCGGAATATTTGTGAAAAACCATTGTCATCACGGATCTCAATGCTTCTTTGTGGTTTGTGGGTTGAGCAAAAACCAAGCCGTTCTTTTAATTTCTTTTTTTTGGTATTTTGGAATAATATTTTATCCCAGATCCTATTAATTTTTTTCGAATTCCATTTCAGTAATTGGTATAAGTCCCATTTTAATATCTGTTTTTAATTTTTTGTTTTTTTTGTTTTTTTGACTTTTTTTGTGTCCGCCTTTAAAATGGAAATGCCAACAGAGAAAAAATTAACTAAAAGACAAATTCCAGCTCCGAGAACAAAAAAAAAGACCAATTCCAGCTCCGAGAATTCTCTTAAATATTAAAAATCCTGAAATAAATGTTCCAGTCCTGAAACCAGAAATTGCTGTTGTAAAAGAAAAACAAGCCTCCAACAGTCATTAAAAAACCACTGAAACTGTTTTGGGGTGGATGAATTGGTTGGCTGAAAGTGGAAAAAAAATTATCAAACCCGTTTCAAACGCCCTGAAAAATCTTAAAGAAAAAATCAATGCCATCTTTCAAAAAGAAAAAAAGTTTGAAGTGAGAGAAGGGCAATCAGCTTTGAAAAACTTTGCGAGAGAAAAGATTATTGATGGAAGAGCTGGTTACGGTCCACAAAGATTTTTTGAAGCTGTCAGAAATCTTCTGATTAAGATTTTGCAAGAAAACAAAATACAAAAACCAAAATGATTCTCATTTGCAAAATGCAAAGAACAGATCTGCGAACTGGTGAAATTATTGAAATTGATGCTGATTTTCATTCAGAAATTGAGATAAATCTTAAAGAAAAGATGAAAATAAATACTGGATAAAATGATTGCGAGAATTGGGGAAGTTCTCGCAAACTTTCAACGAAGTGGATCTAATTGGGTTTTCAAAGAGTCAATCAGTTGGAAATTCACATGGCTGATTGGAACCGATTAGTGGATCTACTTTTATTCCACTTCCAGCAAGAATAAAAAATAAAGTGGCTGTGATCAACCCCAAAAATGAGGATAATCAATGCTTTAAGTGGTGTGTTGCGAGAGCTTTGAATCCAGTTGAAAAAAACCCAAATCGAATAACCCAAGAATTAAAAGATCAATCAAAACGATTGGATTGGAGCGGATTGAAATTTCCGGTGGATTTAAAACAGATTAAAATATTTGAAAAAAATAATCCTGACATCTCCATCATGTTTTTGGTTATGAAGAGGAAGTTTATCCTCTGAAAATTTCAAAAATAAAAAAAGAATTAATATTGATCTTTTGTTGATTTCAGATGAAGAAAAACAACATTATTGTTTGATAAAGAATTTAAGTAGGTTAATTAGAAGCAAATTATCAAAACATTGTGGAACTGCGGAAATTTGCCGAAGTTGCCTGAATCATTTACCAGATAAGAAAAAAATTAGAAAATCATGAAGAATATTGTTTTCAAAATGAGACGGTAAAAATTGAAAATGCCAAAAGAAGGAAGTTCAATTTTTTTAATCATCATAATCGATCCATAAAAGTTCCTTTTGTTTTTTACGCGGATTTTGAAGCATTTACAAAAAGAGATTTTAACAACTCCGCAAATGATAAAGTTTCTTTTACACAAAAATATCAGCATCACCAACCAAGCAACCAAGTGGATTTTGTTATAAATGTGTGGGGGTAAACACCAAAAAGAGCGTTCTTTATAGAGCAAAGGATGAAAATGAAGCTGTCTCTCAGAAATTTATTGAAATGCTTGAGGAGGATAAAAAAAAGATTCATAAAGAATTTAATTTTTCAAAAAAGATGTTACCTTTGACAAAAAGGAACAATCTGAATTTGAAAATGCAAAAATATGTTGGATTTGCCAAAAAGGATTTAAGGAAAAAGATAAAAAAGTCAGAGATCATTGTCATTTCACTGGAAAGTTTCCTGGGGCGGCTCATAACAAATGTAATCTCCAATTTAAAAAACCAACATTTACTCCAGTGATTTTTCATAATCTTTCAGGATATGATGCTCATCTCTTTGTGAAAAATCTTGGGGAGACAGAGGGAAATATCAAATGCATCCCGAACAATGAAGAAAAATATATTAGTTTCAGCAAAGCAATTGTTGTTGATGACTATGAAAAAGATGGAAAAAAACATGAAATAAAACATGAAATTAGATTTTTGGATAGTTTCAAATTTATGGCTTCTTCCTTGAATGGATTGGCTGGGAATCTCGCAAAATCGGATCTTTCAAAATTTATTCAAACAAAAAAAGAATTTGGAGAAAAATATGAACTAATGACAAAAAAAGGAATATATCCATATGATTATATGAATAGGTTTGAAAAATTTTCTGAAAAAAAACTTCCACCAAAAAAAAGATTTTTATTCAAAACTGAATGATTGCGAAGTTTTAGATGAAGAATATGAACGGGCACAATTAATTTGGAAAGAATTTGAAATCCAAAATTTGGGAGAATATCATGATCTTTATCTCAAAAGTGATGTTCTTCTCCTTGCAGATGTTTTTGAGGAGTTCAGAAATATTTGTCTGGAAAATTATTCTCTGGATCCAGCCTGGTATTATACCTCCCCCGGATTATCATGGGATGCGTTGTTAAAACATTCAAAAGTTAATCTGGAGTTACTCACAGATCCCAGATAAATTATTACTCTTTGAAAAAGGAATAAGAGGTGGTATTTCAATAATTTCCAATCGGTATGGAAAAGCAAATAATAAATATATGGATAAAAAATATGATCCTTCCCAACCATCAAAATATCTTACATATCTTGACGCAAATAATCTTTATGGATGGGCAATGATGAAACCTCTTCCAGTTGGTGATTTTAAATGGATGTCTCCTTTGGAATTAGAGAATTGGAAGGAAATTCCATGTATTTTGGAAGTTGATTTGGACTACCCAAAAGATCTCCACGATCTTCATAATGATTATCCATTAGCGCCGGAAAGACTTAAGAGGGATGGGGTTGAAAAGTTGATTCCAAATCTTTTTAACGAAAAAAAATATGTTCTTCACCGGGAAAATCTCAAATTATATTTGGAACTTGGTTTAAATTAAAAAAAATTCACCGCGGAATTCGATTTCGAGAAGAACCTTGGATGAAATCCTATATTGAGTTAAACACTGATTTAAGAACCAAAGGAAAAATGATTTTGAAAAAGATTTTTTCAAGTTAATGAACAATTCCGTATTTGGCAAGACAATGGAAAATATCCGAAATGGAGTGGATGTTCAATTAGTCAATAATCAAAAAAAAGCAAAAAAACTTATTTGAAAACCAAATTTAAAACATTGGACACGCTTCGATGAAAATCTGATAGCTGTTCATTTGAAAAGAATTAAATTGACTTTTAATAAACCAGTGTATTGTGGAATGGCTATTTTGGATATTTCCAAAACTTTGATTTATGATTTTCATTATCGGTATATTCTTCCAAAATTTGGCTCCAAACAAAAACTCCTCTTTACAGATACGGATTCTCTCTGTTATGAGATTGAGACGAAAGATTTCTTTGCTGATATTGCGGAGGATGTTGATGCAATGTTTGATACAAGTAATTTTCCAAAGGATCATGTCAGCGGAATTCAAGGAAAAACAAAAAAATTCCTGGAATGATGAAAGATGAAGCGGGTGGAAAGATTATTAAAGGCTTTATTAGATTAAGGGCTAAATTATATAGTTATATAATGTTTGAGGGAAAAGAAGAAAAGAAATGTAAAGGAGTAAAAAAAGCAGTAATAAAAAAGGATATTTCCTTTGATGATTATGAAGAATGTTTATTCAGTAAAAAAACCCAAATGAGAAAAATGAATGTAATTCGAAGTCACCAACATGAAATATTTTCTGAAACTGTGAATAAAATCGCGCTTTCTGCAGATGATGATAAAAGAATTATTCTAGCTGATAAAATTTCAACATTAGCCTTTGGTCATTATAAAATAATGATTAATTAAAATGCCAGAAGTAATCGCCAAAGTAATAATAGTTTTTCAAATTATTGTTGAGATGTTAAAAACATTAAAAGAAAAATTAACTAAAAAAGAGGATTTATCCAAAAACTAATTTTTAACTTATTTATTAAAATTAACAATAGAAAATAACAAATATTTTAGGGGATTTTCCGTTGATTTTTTGTTGGTTAAAATTAACAATAAAAATTAAAGGGGGAGTTACGTTAAGTCCATTTTTTCCTGATTTGATCTGTTTAAATTTAGGGTTAAATTTGGGGTTCTGCTTGGGGGATCAGAAAATTTTGGAAAAATGTGTTGGAACATACATTTTCCATCTACTTGCAAATTTAAAATGGTTCAAAATGACGAACCATACTGAAGCTTCTTTTCAACTGGAAGACTCAATTGAATAATTGATGTGCTACGGAACCAATTTTTAACACAAATGTGTTTATAGAATAAACACGTTTTCAATTACGATCGACTGAGATAAATTACAAAACACAACCTTATCGTGAATCACCCGCGTAAACTTATTAAAACCCTGAATAAAGCGACATCTGCAGTACACTTTTCGCTTGTTTATCATTTCGTAGAAAATATCGCTATTACACGCTATATCAACCAAACAAAGTCAACGTTAAAGTAGTTACCTCAACTAGTAATTGATGTCCTTCTTGAAAAGGTTCTCTGTCTTCTCTCAATACGCTGGTTATGAAGGCCAACACCGCTCTCAAATTGTAATATCACCATCTGTGACTAAACTCTCTGTTCACCGTCTTTATAAACGCAAATTGCACAATCACAACATAACTTTGTACCCAGATTACACCATTACAACGTAACTTTGTACCCAGATTGCACCATTACAACATAACTTTGTACCCAGATTGCACCATTAGAGCGTAACCTTGTACCCAGCGAAGCAATCTGAGGTGAAAGAAAATACTGACAATACAACTGATGTGCAATGAGATAAAGTAGGGTAAAAGCCCACGAAAAACAGAAGATAACGGATGTCATCTCCTGTCGGCATTTTCCATTTTCACTCAATAAATATCACAAGATTTAAGCTTCTGTTCTTCAGAATCGCTTGCTGCCTTTCAATGTCCTCAAAATGTCTGCTTTTGTCTCCATGGCGTATTAAAAAATAATTCATAACCTGACGGTTGAATAAATAATCCCAACAGCCTTTAATGGAGAAAGACGATCTCCTTCACCGCATTTCACGTATCGCCTAACCTTAGCTTGTTGCAGCCTGATATCGTTGAATGCGCCAAATAAACCTTTCAATACTTAGTAGCTTTTACATCTTTTCATACGCTTCGCGCACGCACAACATTTCAAGACACTATTTTTGCTAGGAAGTTCGAGATATTTTCAAATGTGCATTGCCAAAACTTCAGAATGTCTATTGCTTCAATTTAAGAAGGCATTTCCGATAACACTTCATCTTCGTGAAACACCGATCCAAGAACGATTGAAAATAGAAACAACAGCTAAATTTCAATTATTGCACGTACGGTTGAATTCTAGTCGTCCGTTCAGCAACAAACCTAACGACAAACTGTCTGAAACTATTGGGTTTCTCAGAGAAAACCTCAATATACTTCAAGATACGTTTAGTTAGTTTAATGCACTCGCCACAACAATTACAATGATATAAAGTAGGTTGTTTCTTTAAGTGATGTATATGGTGAGATAAATTAAAATAAAATATTTTTTGAACCATCCATAAAGTGGGCAGCCCCTCATGGTATCTGATCTGCGTACAACACTTTTGGTGACTTTTCAACTGACCGGATAAATCATATAGCCGCAGTGATCTAGTGTAGCACGATAAACTTTCGATTAGATGGTCGGTGGTTTGCGTCTGGTCTCTCGTATCTCTACTGCCGTGTTGTTTGCTTATACAAGAAACTGTACCCATATTGTCTCATGTTCTTCACCCGCAAAGTGTATAGTGTGTAGCGCGATCATATTGCTGGGAATAACCATGCTAAAGAGACCCTCAATGATCCTCAAGCGATGCACGTCCTTTGAAGCAGTTTGAAGCGCAAGCAAAGGACCAAAATGACTTCTTCTTGGTCTTCAAATTTAAAAAAATATGCTAAACCACCGTTCTTTGAAGCTAATTCTCGACTTCGGATGTCACTGTCAGAATTCTGCGGAGAAAGGTTGTCTTTTGTCGCGATTTAATTTTACTGCTGTCGCTACTTTTTGGGTCATGTCGCTTGTCGGAATTTACCCTTGCAAGGCCTAATTTCCGTAGCATATTCTCCACTGGCAAAACGTCCGGCTGACAGTTGCTATTCTCATGACTGAAGCATTCAAAACTTTTCCGCTACTCGCCGTGCCTCTTCGATAAGATTTAAAGTGTCAATCAGAGCTAATCCGAAATGAATATTCAACATTCCAGAAGCCTCCTTGACGTCAGACTTGTAGAAAAACACGATCACCTCCCTCCTGATAGTCTATCAGGGGTAATGTTGAAAACAACAAGAACAATAGAGGACAAAAATATCCCCTCCAGGGGGTGACAGGTTTTAATCAGCTTGTAATTAAACTTCAATTAATATTAGACATTGCTTTTTGCGACTACGAGGAAGAAAAATAAAAATAACAAAAACATACTCAACCGGATTGTTACCGCGTCGATGCCCCACAGGGGCATCACGCGGAATTATTGAATGGAACACGAATTGGACAGGTCCAAGTTCAGTTCCGGTACGAGGTCAAGTAACGTATTTTAAAAACGAGGCCGTCAGCAAAACATATCTGCCGGTAGGGAAGGTCGGTTATTGTGACGCAAGATCACGCAATCTTTCTGGCTAAAAGGACACAGCTTTAAAAATCTGCGAGGCCGGTTCAATGGAAATAAATGAGGCCACTTTTTTCGCATTGTTTTCAACATTATCTATCAGGAGGGAGGTGACCGTGTTTTTCTACCAGTCTGAAGTCAAGGAGTCTTCTGGAATGTTGAACATTCATTTCGGATTAGCTCAGATTGACACTTTAGATCTTATCGAAGAGGCATTTATTACAAAAACAAGAGTATTATTTCAGTTTTCGTTATAATTGAATTTTGAGACGAGACGCTCGGTTCAGTTTTTTAACGGATTTTAGTCTCAAAGATATGATGGAAATTGAACAGTTCATGGGTAAGAAATTGCGGTTTTGTTGACAGAGAATAGCAGAACAGACGAACAGTAGGCACAGAGGAACAGGGGAAAGTGTTTGTTAAGATTACTTCGTGTTTTATACGGACGCTTTGATCATTTCGTTTGCTGAAGATAAGGTTTCAGGGCCAGGGTCATCATGGATGACGTAATCAGACGAAAACGGCATCACGCGTAATGCCTAATATAGGCATCTTGTTCAACTAAAAACTTCATTACACGGGATTTCTTGGGGCAGACCGCGTCAAAGTTTGGTCGAATAACTTTTCTTCTTGATTTTCTTCATCGTAGTCACAAATTGTAATGAATTAATTAATTGAACCTGGATTATTTAAGGTGGCCGAACACAGTTTTCTAGTACACAGTTGTTAGTAAACGTTATTTGGAAACTACGTACTTCTGGGTGCCCGAAATTAGCATGGTGAAAGATTAACTAAGAAGGAATGTATTTTGATTCTCAGTGTTGAGCTGGGTGCCGTTACCATGGCAACGCAGCGAGCTATTAACCGTCCACAAATAATAGGTTCCTTTAATTTTGGAAAATGCACTCGTTAGATTTTTTCCATTTTTTGTACCCAGAAAAACGCATAAAATACTGACATGGTGACACTGCTTTCATGTAATTTTAACAGACAGAACTCCTGTAATTATTGATTTTGCACTTTAATGTTTTGTGAAAATACCCTCTGTTAGATTTGAGTTTTTGTTTGTAGGCAAGTTACGCGTTTAGAGAACTACTGTTTCGTTAAATTTCACGAAATTCTAACGAGCGGTTTCTTAGAAAACAGGTCATTTCCACTAAAAAAAGCAGTCTCAATTTTTTTGTCAAATGCGCATGCGTAGACTTTAATTGGGTTTTCACAGCAAAGTTGAAAAGCATGCAAAAATGCTTAGCTCTTCGTGAACTCACTTTCTTTCCTCGGTGATAAAAGAAAAAGGGTTCACAAACGAGGAACTGAGTTATTTTAAGAAAAAAACTCAACTTTGTAATATATTTGGTAAAAAATTGAGAAATTGCTTTATCGACGCCGTATTTGCGTACCACAACCCTAGCGCGCGCTAAATAGCATCACTAACTAACTTAACCTGTAAAGCGCGTGCAAACTGTGTTCGGCCTCCTTAACACTGTTCTCTCTTAGAAGGGATATTTTTTGTCAGCTATCGTTGTCATTGTCAACAAAACGGCCAATCAGAATCCATTATTTGCGCGTATATTCGTAAGTTTTACTAGGGCCGAGAAAGGAGGCTGTTTTCATGTACCAGTAAAGTGGATCTTTCAAATTGAGGACTCAAATATGTCGTTTCTAGAAAGAAAACAAGCCTTTAACTTCTTAGAAACACTCCACTGTTTAAGGACGTTCGCGCGAAAATGTTCTGCCCCATAGATTTTTTTCAAACTTTAGCTATGGTCAGCTAATAAGTTAATGATGTCAGAAATACAAAAAAAAATGGGGGTCACCGACTTCGTTTCAGAGATATAGTGCGGGAAAAATACCCTGATTTTGAAAAGTTGGGTCTTCGTAACGCAAAATGGTCTCCATGGTTTTAAGTTTAAAATGTTAAAGATGACTAACTGGAGACAAACTATTTTAGTCAAATTTTATCTAAGGGTTTATGATCGTAAATTATTCGAACTGGTGTTATCCTCTTAATTAAATGTAGCCCTTAAAGAAGACATTCGCGATCGTCACACAGCCAAAAAAGAGTGCCATTCGATGGCGCGTGGACAGAAAAATTGAAAAAAAATCAAACTTCTGCCCCATAGATTTTTTTCATTTTTCCGTAAAACGTAGACAATCGATAAAGAAAGTGATCAATTGAAAAAAAACTGGGGGTCACCGAACATCTAAGAGAGTTATAACCTAGACAAAGTAGTCGCTGTGGTGACAGATTTCCAAAGTCACGTTTTTGCGTGACAGGTCGGAGAAGCACTGGAACCTAAACAGGGATATCTATCCCATAATTCACAGCTCACAGTGGTTGCTCGATGCTCGATGTTTTTCGTCCGAGTTTGCTGTCTAAACTCTGATCGTTTAAGATGTTTCTTGTTATTCTACCTTTAAAATTTATACAGCTATTTAGCCAACGCCAAGAAAATGCATCTATAGCTGTTAGCGAGGCGAAAATGTGAGAAGTAAGCTTATTTATTTACCTAGAATGTTTGGGTAATATGTGGAGATTGATTGTACACAGGATTGGTGATCAATAAAATTGCTCCCTTGTGAGGTAAGACTTTCTCGTTTACTATCAAAACTGAAAAAACTGAAAAGCTTAAAGGTGACTTCGTTGATGAATAGTCTATATAAAATATTGTATTTCAATTAGTTTGTTATATCTAGGGTCGAGTTAAAATAGAAAATCTCTTAGCGCGAAAGATCTGCAGGTATCAACGCCTTTTCTGGGACTTTTGGTTACAACCTTAACCCGTCTAATCGTTTTACGTCGGGTAGCCGTTTGTTTAACTGTGCAACGGAGATGAATTCCTTCATTCCCCTCTTTTTAATGCTGTCACATCGGCCGACATGTTTGTTTACCTTCGTGTATCGTCAACCATAAATTGCGCGTGACATTGCGTGGCGTGTGCGTTACTTGCGCACTAAAAATGCGCATAAACAATTAGCGCGAACGTCCTTAAAAAATTAAGGTGTCTCCCTAGGGTTTTAAGTTCGCGCGCGCACTGATGATGCGACCTTTAGTAATGTGCGCGCGCTAGCTGACGCAATCTCATGCAAAACAGCGAACAAGTCAACAATACAGCTCAAATTATAGTCCTGAAGTAGAAACATAAAACGCATTTTAAAGAAAACAGTGTCTGGAATAGTTTTATAAACTGAGATATTGCTGTTTGCTTCTTCAAAGATAACCGAGGTTGTAAATTAGTTCGCGCAAACAAGTCCATTGCTCTAAAGTTTACGCATGCTCAAATAGCGATCTTGGCAAATTCCTATTCTAAGACGCCATTTTTGTTCATAACTGAAATTGTAAACTTTCAACTGGATTTTCTCGCGTTTCCTTCGGTGAAATGTCCTAAAAACTGCCACAGAGGTTTCAAAACATTTGCTCTGATTAGGGCTCGATTTCCACAAACATTGATAAGACAACTCTTTAGGCAGTAGCAAAAACCACAAATTTGCAAAAAGCAAAGAATCTGCCTTTGTAACCTCTACCTTTTTTGCTCTTAAAAGATTTTTCGGATGAGTTTCTATCCACTGTAAAAATTTCAGAAGATTTTACCGAAGGAAAAGGAAAAAAATCAAAATCAAAGCCTAATACACGCCAACAAACGCCTGTTTTTGAGTAGTTTGAACACGAGACTGAAAGACATTATTTTACCAGTCAGAGTTCGAGGAGACAGTTTTATTCTTGATTATTAAATTTTAGGTCATTTCAATGAATTGGTCGAAAGAAGACGGAGAAAACTGGCTTTCGATGTGTAACACAGCGCGCGCAACATTATAAGTGAAAACCCTATGGAGCCACTTAAACGGTGGAAATTGAAGAGCTCACGGCGAAGAAACTACGCTCTGAGGGACAGATTCCCGAGAGAGATTGTGGCTCAAGTAAGCAGGGATTCCGGACGAAATGGAAGGAGGGTCAGGGAAAAGATACGATAGAGAAACATTTAAGGGTGTTTAGGGTGTTGTGAGCTCGTTTGCCGAACGAGCTCACAACACTTTTGTTTTTGACCATGCGAAGTCGTTTGGCTGTAAATATCTTTGTGCCATGCCCCTGGATAGTTTGGCGCTATAAGCAATGATTCAATAGTAAACATGAGTCAGGTCTGCATATTTGTGGCTCTTTCATTACGTTATCATAAAGCAATTTCCGGTATTAATTATATAGCTGCATCAAAATCCAATATTGCCAACATATCTATTTATTATTAATTTTTGCAAACTGTCCAATTTAAAATAAATTGGATAGTTTTTGCTCGAACGTTTAGTTTAGCTTCGAACAAACTGTTTTTGGATGCTCTATAATTCCTCGGACGGCAGTCCTCGGAATTTTTCTCATCCAATTATTTCCAAATTGGACAGCATGTAGTCCTATTACATATACAAATTCAAGTAGCGTAACGCAATATCACGCTATCTTTCTTACTGGAACTTTTCAAATCTGGACACAAGTTTTTTAAGTGTTATATGTAAAATTTTAGTTATGTAACCGGTCAGTATAAAAATGGACTGCGGACTACTGACTGGGTATAAAACGGGGACTACGGACTGGGTATAAAACACGGACTAAGGTATAAAACGTGGAGTGTGTATAAAGTAATGAAAAAAACAGACCTTTGACTGGATATAAAACACGGACTACGGTATAAAACGCTGAGTGCAGTCTACGGACTGGGTATAAAACACGGACTGGGCTACAAAAGACATGAACGAGGAATGGATAAAATGCGCATTTGCCCGCCAAGTGAACGCTGTATATGAAAGGGATGGTACTTTCGCGCCATAAATGTCACATTGTAAATCTGAGCATGTGCCATCCAAGATGGCCAGCAACGGAGGTAAGGGTGGCTGTGATCATTTTGTGTTATTTTCTGTCGATTCAAAGAAAGCGAAAGTATGATAATTTATAGAGTAAAGTAAAGCGCCTTTCCGGTCATTTTTATCTTGTAATAGAAGCAATTTGTCA
>CAXHUQ010000603.1:0-12000 GCA_964020085.1 Micromussa lordhowensis | reverse complement strand
TGTTCATGATCAGGTTGACTGATGCTGAATAATGTTAACCCAGTGATAAGTCAAGCGAAACTGAGTGACAGCCTGGGCAACTAACTGACTAATCTATTGACTTCCTGGGATCTGGTGACTGTAACAGACTGATTGAGTGATTGGTTGATTGATTGATTGAATATTTGACTGCTTCACTGATTGATTGATCGACTGATTGATTGATTGATTGATTGATTGACTGATTGATTGGTTGATTTCTTGATTGATTGATTGATTGATTGAGTAATTGACTGATTAAATGATTTGCTGATCGATTAATTGACAAGCAGACTTAATGACTGAGTGACTAACTGATGGGCTACTCGCATGCTTTCTGGCTTAATTACTTAATAAATTCAAAACTGACTCACTGACCAACTGACTGTCTGCTCTGTTACTCTGCCTGTATGTAAATACCTAAAAATACTGGCCTGATTTATTGATTGAAAAATTGATTGATTGCTTGACTGACTCAATGACTCACTGACTGACTCACTGACTCAAATCATGGAAAAGGTCGATTCTGTGATGGGGTTTGTTTATTGCATTCAAAGAACCAGATATTTTGGTATCTTTCCTAGAAGTTCTGGCACAAAAGTTTATTTTTCTGTTTGTGTCAATTAAC
This sequence comes from Micromussa lordhowensis, assembly GCA_964020085.1. Taxonomy (NCBI): domain Eukaryota; kingdom Metazoa; phylum Cnidaria; class Anthozoa; order Scleractinia; family Lobophylliidae; genus Micromussa; species Micromussa lordhowensis. Next base: position 11,354 of record CAXHUQ010000603.1, on the reverse strand, counting down.
TTGAACTGATGGGCTGTTAAAGCTTTTTCTGATGTTTTGTGAATGTGGGAAGTAAAGCCTTATTATTTTCTTTTCATGTGATAGAACTCAAATTGTATTTGATGCAAAGTTGAACAATTTTTTCATCAAACCTATCTGGTTGTTATCAGCCATGTCTCCTTAGAGAGTTGCAGACATTGTTTAGCTATATTATTTTCTGGCAAACTTTGAAGATGAATCCAGAATTTTATTATTGAAGTTTCAATGGACAATTTTTTTGAGGGGAAGGGAGAGGGGCAGATGTGTACAGGCTACCGAAAGGAGAAAACCTTTTCCAAGTTCGAAAACAATTGTTGATTTCACTGTTGCCAAGGTTTGTTGTTTCTCCAAGCAACAAGAAACTAATAAATAGCCTATTCTTTTGTTTGTTCTGCTCTTTATAAAACTGAAAACAAACAAACAGCACGTAATCCGTGAAGATTTAGCTCGTCAATAATGAAACTAGTTCTTTGTGTCACCAATAAATGTTCAAAGCTCAGGCCCTATAATAGGGCTGACAAATAACCCTTGGGCATGTTCGGTACAGCGAAAGGGAACTTTATACATTTTGTCCCTGATCACAGAATTTCGAAACACTACAAATCAAACAAAAATAAATCAACGCGAGTTTGAATCACAGATCTCTATTACGATGGATGGTTACTTGTTAGCCACTATCTGTTTCAAAGAAAGGCTATGAACTCTCTGTTTCACTAAATCCTAGAAATCCATTTTCTCTCAGGTCTTGTTACCTGCTTTTCTAGCACATAACAATTTAGCCATAAACTGGGAAGGAAGGAGAAAAACGCTTATAATAATAATAATAATAATAATAATAATAATAGTAATAGTAATAGTAATAGTAATAGTAATAGTAATAATAATAATAATAATAATAATAATAATAATAATCAACTTTATTTAGTGAGGGTAGACACGTAATCGTAAAAAACTGAAAAACCAGTGGCCCTCTAATATATAATACAAAGGAACTAATACAGTGATTAAAATCAAGAAACTAGAATAGCAAAAATTCATTAAAATACACTAAGAAAAGGAGGCCCTATAATAAATATATAATACATTAGGGACAGAAATAATGATTAAAAATGTAAGAAACAAGTATGAAATTACTCAAAAGGACAAAATTTATGAAGCAGAATTAAGCTAGAAGATAAAACGATCTAAGTGTTTGTAGCTGTCTTGCTGCCCCCTCCTTCCATCATTTTCTCCCCTTCCTTTCTCTCCTATTTTACGCCTACGAAGCAGGCTAAACACACTAAGCTTGGCAAGGACCAGTAGGTGTAGCATGGCCTTGTGAAAATAGGCTATTTCCAAGTTACCATGTGCCTCTGTTTCAAAGGGAGTCTTTGTGCAAAACCTTTTGTATGAAAATGAGTTTCATTCGCAGCTGCATGAAAATGAACCTGTAGGAAAACTTATTTTCATATGAATGGTTTGAACAAACACTTGTTTTGACACAGAGGCAAAACGAAAATCGGAAATGGCTGAGAGGAAATGTGTTTCGGAATTTGCATTTCTCGCCGCAGTTTCCTTCAGGAATTTTACGTTACATCATGGCCTTGTCGCCGCTCGCGTGAGCCAGTTTCGCGCTCGCACCTGGCCAAGCTTTGTAGTATTTTGTTTACAGTTAGTTTCGTAGCTTACAGTAACCATGAAATTTTTCTTTGTTTCATTCGTTTTCTCTACCACGATGTTTTTCCTGGTAAGTTAGTGTTTTTCTTTTCACATCTCCAATAAACACAGCTAATCGTCTCCTTTCTATATCATTGTGTCTGTTGTTGTTTGCTAAAAAACCCGCTAAAGATGCAGGTCTGGGTGGGGGCTCTGGTTGGGCAAACAAAAGCTCTCGCCCCAATTTTCGCGCAACCAGAACTTTGACGCCATTAATGCTTGGATCACGAGGATGCCATTATTTGGCTGAGAACTGCTCCTGGACTTGCTGTCTGGATAAATGAACAACAGCAAAAATTTATTAACAAGGTATTTCCATAACAATACATGGCATTATATCCAAAATAAAAACTTAGTTTGTGAACGAAATTTCACTTCTCTAAAGGGACACTGTGTGGAAAGTAAAAGCGGGGCTAAACTTCAGAATACCCTTTAACTGATTTGCAACTTATTGAATAAGAATAGCGACTATTGTTATATACATTGTTCTTCAAAGCACATTAACACATGTAAATGAAGTGGCCGGGTCTTCTGAAGTTGCTCCGAAAAGCTGGAGAAAAGAAAGTGTAATCTTATTTCATATTTTTCAACCTTGTTTGAATGGCAGAAAGAGCAGATTCTCAAATTTACAAGAGTCTTCGTCATTGTGATGTTTTCCTGTATCAGTACATAATTGCTGATGGAATGGACCAAATAGGAATGGGCCTTTTGGCGATATGGTGGGAGGCTGTGGGGAGGGGGGCAGGCAAATACATGCTAATGTACCCCCTGAGCATCCCATAATAGCTATTTCAAACAATAGAATTCAAAATGGATTCCTTTAATTCAATAAGGCAAGGCACCGAAATTGACTTGCTGTGCGGAGAGTTTTGCCTGCCTGTGAAAACCAGTTTCCCTCTTACTGAATAAATGGTTCGCAATGCGTACATGTGTGGGCTTTGACATTGTCAAGAAGTAAGATTGAACTTTGTTGTCATATTTTAACATTCTTTTGTCTTGGTATTTATTTTTCCAACAAGAAAATGTTTACATTGATCGATACGTGTTTCGTTTCAGGATAAGGAAGCAAAAAACTCCAAATTTAAACACCCCCCAAAATTAACGAAAGCCCCTATGTATGGTTAGAAAGGTTTCTGTTACAGTAAACAGTCATACTGCTTTCTTGTAAAATATACACTGCAATACTGTTGGTGGCAAACTGTATCAATGAAACAGTGTTTTGTTGTGCATGGTAGAAGTAGGAGTTTTGTTTTGTTGTTATTCAGTTCCTTTTACGCAATAAGTTATAACAGTTATGTGATTTGCCTTGACTTCGAGAAGGGCAAGGCAAAAATTTACATTTTCAAAGAACTCAAAAAAGCTGACTTGAAGGGTTGTTAAACATAGTGATCGACATTTGAAACACAAAATATTTTAAAAGAACTAAAACTCAGTTTATTTCAAATAATTTTTTAAAGACATGTACTTCTGTTCACATCTGGTTAACAATTTGACAAAACCTGTTGACACAAAACTTGTACGGTAAGTCAGCTACTGTGAAAACTGTTGAGCTCTGTTGGTTACTGCTCAAGTTTTGGCAACAAATAGTTCATTTAAGACTGTCTATTATCCAGGTACTGAGGGTTAAGGGTTAGGGTTGAATTGGAACATCAGTGACTGCTAGCTACCTAGTACAAATGAAGTCAAAAGATGGCATTGAGAAATCAGTGTTAACACAACTGCACGGTAACTAAGTCAGCTACTGTAAAAATGTGGGATACTGCTCGTTTTAGCAACAAATAGCTTAACCAAGACTGAACATTGTCTAGGGATAATCGTAAATTTTAAATGTCACTCAACTTGTTTGTTTTTGTATTGGTAAACAAAAGTCCCGATTTAAATGCAACATTGGTGATGCAGTAGCTATTACAAGTAAAGTTATAAAGCCTTATGGTATTCTTGGCTACTGCTGAAGAGATATTAAAATAAAGCAACAAAAGAATAGCTGATCACCTGATCATCTAGGTAAATGTAACATTAGCGATTATATTGGAAGGAGTAACCGTAAATTTTAGGCCTTTGGACAAAAGAATTATTTCACTCAGTTTTTTTTCGTCCATTTGGTCCACGCTTTTGGTGTTCGTACTGGCGTGGTCTACGATAGCCTGGATGCTGGGTGTGAACAATGTGTACCATGACGTCTTACCATCTCTTTCGATAGAAATTCTTGCCATCGTGTTTTTTGTGTTTCTTTCTTTTAGAAAACTGCAGTTGCAATTGGTATAACCTACACTTAAGCACTGGCGACTCTTGGCGCAACTGAACCTTTTTCTTGCACTGGATGCATGTGAAGTAGTTCGATATTTCAGCGGTGAGGATGTCGTCGCAGAGAACTTCAGCTTCTTGTAATTGACGTTTTAGATCCTCTTTCGCTTGTTGAACGACTTGTGGCTGCAATTGACCAAGTTGTTGTGTGGAACGCAAAAACTTAGTTTCGATAGTACAGGACAAGTATTTTTTGCTGTTATACTGTCGTACGCGGATGTTCTGTATTTCGTAGTGGTGGCCATCTTGAGTAGTTTTTATTTGCTCATTCCACAACGTCAGAGGTATGGAGCTGTGGTCGTCAGCTAGAGAGATCTGTAGCTTTGTAAGATTTGGCTTACTTGGTACTTGTTGTGGTTTCTTTTCTCCAAACAGCAGAAGGCCACGGATGGTAACAAGCTGGTTTATTATTATCGGACAGTTCAATAAGCCAATCACATTCAAAGTTGTAGTTTAAATCAACCAATCACATTCAAAGTTGAAGTTTAAATAAACCAATCTCAATTTCAGAGTGACATGAAACTCTTTACATGTACTTCTCCTTTGTCTGCTTTGTCAGTATTTTAATCGGACTCCTGCTGTGCGGTCGTCCGATTTTGTTATCACTTGTATGATTACAGACCGAATGGGACTCCACTAAGTCCTATTACCATTACTTATCGTATTGGCGATACCATTATGTCGTACCACATGCTGCTATATTTTGTGCCCAACAATGCTATATTGTAATCGCAGACTACTTTGACGATGTCATGACGAAATTCATTGTCAATAACATTGCATTCTATAATTATTATTCATGTATCTGTCCGTTTATTGACAATGAAAATTAGCCAATAAGGGCGTGGGAATTCCTCCAGTTATCGTAAAACAATACATTGCAACTTTAACCATTGTTTGTAAATTTATTGCAGGGCCGTTTTCATGGAGTGTTATGGACGAGATGACATCACTCTTGGTGGTTTTCTAGAGATATCCTGTTTTAGGTATATTGTGATTATATAGATTACTTCATGGAAAGTGTGCGCGTATGGTATTTACGCACGAGTTGTTGAGGTATCAGGAACCGAATGAGTGAGCAGAGCGAATGAATGAGTTTTCTGCTACAAAAACGACGAGTGCGTAGATATCGTACAAACCACTTTCTATTCTGAAATTTGTTTATTTCATACTTATTGAGATTTTCATCTTCAGCGTTTACTATAAACTTTATTTGCTTTTTCATTCAGCAGAACAATAAGCTTAGTCAAGTTATGTTTTTATTCAGAAAGTGGAAGCACTCCATGCATCGCTTCTTCGCAAGCCTAAATATTTTTCGTACAGAATGTTTACCTCTTCATCAATCAATGCTTAAGCTGCCTTTGCATTTTTTCTTCGTTTGCCTTGTTTTTTTTTAAAGTTGTTTTCTTATAGTTTTCAGACATTTTCTTGCTTGGTCAAACGTTTTGTCGTCGATAATGCTTACGGGATATTTGCCTTCTTTCAAAAATCGGTTAACACTTGAAGAAAACTCTCGAAGGCTTGATGGTTCGTAATCTTCACCGTCTGTTCATTTGAAGCTTAAAATGAATTTGCACAGATCTGGATTTCTTCAACTTTTCTTGTCTCTTCCTTCTGTTTTTTCCTTCTGTTTTGTTGTCTCGTCGGGTTTTTGCCGGAGTTATTTTGTTCTGCTTTTCGTGGATGTAATCGTCAATGGGTTTATCTTAAGTGATAAACCTGTTCGAACTTTCCACCATTGTCTGTGGTCTGTGTCTATCCGAAAATCTCAGTAATTAATTTGGAATAAAATTTGTTTTGAAATGGAAACTTGAAGTGTTTTTTTTTGCTATCTTGTTCATACCAAACAAAACACTTCGTGCAAAGCAAAGACTTCAATTTAACCATTTACAGATACTACTGGAGATAAGGACTGTTATTATTATTATTATCTCTGTGTGGCCCTAGAATCCACTCAATAGCAACGTTTGCAAAGGATGAAGCACTAAACTGCTTCCGAGAAAACTTGAAAGCAATTATGGCTTATTGGAAGACAATTTTGAACCAGCCACAAGTGTTTTTTTAAATTTGTCATGACTTTGGTAACTTGAAAGGGTTTTTTTTTCTTTCAGACCATCTTGGATCTAATATATAAAACAGGAGAGACAGTGTTTCATCGGGATATCCAAACACCGAGAAGAGAGTTGGAAATGCGACACGCAGCGGAGTATTTTTGACGAAATTCAAGTTGTTTGGATAGCCGATGAAACACTTTCTGCAGTGTTTGATATACCTTCTCAATCGAAACAAAAATTAAGAAGTTGATGGAGAAGTAAAATCGTAAAAATCTATGCTAATTAAGATCAGATATCCAAACACCATCACTGTCATGATTTTCTTTGTTAAACTTTGTGAATTGTTAATGAGTTTGAGAATTTGTTTTTTCTTAGACCATCTTACATCTGCCCCAATCCCAACTGTGACATACCCATGGTAGATCATGTGAGGTACTTTGGCATGGCACTGGGTCTGTCTATATTCACATGAGAAACCTTGAGTCACCTATCCCAGGATTCCAACACACTATTCTCACATGGAGCTGGTGCAAGGAATGTAAACAGGTTAGACAGGTTTGAAATCTGCTAAACAACTTTTTATTACTTTCCGTTTCCAGTACTACACTCTTATCGAGTGTTAAAATAACTTTCTTTGAAGTACAATTTGCAAAAATGTAATTGCATGGTTATGTTGGACATACCCCAAGCTCAAAGCTAGTTAAATTTGAAGCTTGCATACAGTACAGGTCAGAGATAAGCGGCCTACGCACACGCAAAACGCACGCACCATTTTCGCGCAAACGCATGTCAAAAAACGCGTGCTACAATGCGCGTCTACGCGTATTTGCGCGCATTTCATGCGCGTGTTTTCTTTTGTTATTCACTCTCATAACTGTGCTTTGTGTGGCATTCTTCTTTACAACGGAAAACAAAACAAAAGGCAATTCCCACAAACGCCGCTAAAAGGATATCTCCGCCGACAAAGTAACAGCCGATACGTTTTTCCTTTGCCGTGTTTTTCGATCGGGCTCTACAATCATATCACTGAACGAATGAAAAACAAGTTTGAATTTTCATATATCTGGTTCTACAAGTCATAAGCAAGTGCTTAGAACGGGAAAACGCGTTGTTGTTGGAGTTTTATTTGTAATGAAATTTGTAAGGCGTAAGAAAGTGCTTTAAATGGGAAATGTTTCTTTGTTTAGCTCTTATTGAAAACGAAATCTATATTGACGAGACAGACATAACAAATTTTTGCGAGCGTTGTATGAAAAGTCAGAAGGGCGATGCGTCATGTGTGATAACAGATTCTTTTGATGATTTCTCGATGGGAAGTTTTGAATTTTCATATCTCTGGTTCTACAAGGCGTAAGAGAGCACTTGAAACGGGAAAGTGTTCCGTCGTTTAAGCTTTTATTTGAAACGAAATTCATTTTGACACCCCAGACATGAAGAGTTTTTGCGAGCGAATTGTATTGATGACAAGCGACGCGTCATGTGTGATAACAGATTCTCTTGCCGATTTCGCGACAGGAAGTTTTTAATTTTTGTATCACTGGTTTTATAAGGCGTAAGGAAGCGCTTGAAACGGGAAAATGTTCCGTTGTTTAAGCTCTTTTTTTAAATGAAATTCATTTTGACGTGCTAGGCAAGACGAGTTGTCGCGAGCGAATTGTATGTATGTTATGTCAATAATGACAAGCGATGCGTCATGTGTGATAACAGATTCTTTTGCCGATTTCGCGACGGGAAGTTTTGAATTTTCATATCTCTGGTTTTATAAGCGTAAGGAAGCGCTTGAAACGGGAAAATGTTCCGTTGTTTAAGCTCTTATTGGAAATGAAATTATTTTTAACGTACCAGACAAAACGGGTTTTGGTGAGCGGATTACATCTCCCTCATTTTTACAAAGACATGCGACTCGCGTCGACTTGTGTGATGATAATAGTAACCAATTGTTTTGACGATTTCGCGACAAGAAGTTTTGATTTTCATATCTCTGGTTTTATAAGGCGTAAGAAAGCGCTTGAAACGGGAAAATGTTCTGTTGTCTAAGCTCTTATTGGAAATGAAATTATTTTTAACGCACCAGACAAAACGGGTTTTGGCGAGCGGATTACATCTCTCTCATTTTTACAAAGACATGCGACTCGCGTCGACTTGTGTGACAATTCTTTTGACAATTTCGCCACAAGAAGTTTTGAATTTTCATATCTCTGGTTTTATAAGGCGTAAGAAAGCGCTTGAAACGGAAAAATGTTTCGTTGTTTAAGCTCTTATTGGAAATGAAATTATTTTTGACGCGCCAAACAAGACGGGTGTTTGCGAGCGGATTACATCTCTCTCATTTTTACGAAGACATGCGACTTGTGTGACAATAATAGTAACCGATTCTTTTGACGATTTCGCGACAAAAAGTTTTGACTTTTCATATCTCTGGTTCTACAAAGCATAAGAAAGTGCTTAAAACGGGAAAGGGTTAATATTTTAACGCGACCGACGTAAATATTGGGCGAGCAAATTGTTGCCATGTTGTTTTAATCAAGACATGCGACACGTCATGTGTGAGTTTGGAGTTTTTATCGTTTGGTTTTGATGGTGTAAGCATACAACATAATGTAATTCAGCTTGAATTAGAGAGCATCGATGCTGTGTCTAACAATAAAATAACTACAATAGGCGAACAATAGGCTAACTCATAAATACTAATGACTTTGGTTTGTGCGCGTATTTCATGCGCGTGTCAAATGTGCAGACGCGTGCGTGTTTGACACGCAGGCGTGTATTTTGGGCCCAATTTCTTCGACCTGTACTGTAACTCTCAAACGTAGGAGACAAAGATAACCATAAGGTGGTTAAGATTTCAACGGACAGGAGGCCGACCTGTGGGCTATGTCAGTTGGCCTGCACCTGTGTAAAGCCTCTATTTTGATTCGTTCTTGGTAATCTACACCTCTTTTGTTTCTTGGGCCAGGGGTATTGTTTGTGTTGCTTATCTATTGTTTGTTTGGCCTATTAGAAAGAACCTTGTAAATGGTGTAGGCCACCCCAGCTATTTACAAGAGTAGTATAGTGTAGCTAGCTAATGTATAGAGGTGGGGTGGAAGGCACGAAGCTTGAAAGTCTGGATTAGAAAAAAACTGCTCTCTACTCCGGCTGTATCATTACATTCGAGATCCATGTCAAGTTGGCACATATTATCAAGGGAAGGGTTTTTTTAAAACAAAAATGTTGGGTTTTTCCTCTTTTTTTGTTGGGTATTTGTGGGTGGTCTGAGAATTTCAATATTGTCTGAACAACGTTCTGAAAACTTGTATTGTTTTCCTCCATCCGTTATACTCTGTACACAGCTCTTCTCTCGTCAGTTCTGTACTCTCTTAAGCATCTATAGAAACATTACAATAACTAGAGACTGACTTGAAAAATTTCGGGTTACTCCAGTCCCCGCTTCAGTCTTCAACCTCAATAATTATATATTTTTTTTGAAAACTGTAAATGTACTAGTGTTTAAAGTTGTTGTTGTTTTTAGGTAACTCCAATCGTTCCCCTCTCCCCTCAGGCATGGGCATTGTCCTTTGCAAAGTACTTGGAGTTGAGATTCTATGCAGAAAGTTACGAGCATCGAGCGAGTGTGGATTGGCGAGCCATGTGGTCACTCACTGCACAAAGATCATTATCAATACTTTGCTTGTGCCAACATGGTAGCTTCATTCAAGTAAGTTGTAGTCTTATGTTGAATGCAGTTAAATGCAATTCAACGGTGGTAACTAAACAGGAAAGCGGTCTTTCCAGCGACGTTAAGATTTGCACAGGTGCGTAGATTCAAGGTGCTCTCGGACCAAAGTGCTTTGTAGCGATTTGCTTTTAGAGGCATCGATGCATTTTTTTTGTATTGTAATTTTTGATCAAAGTTACCGTGGTTAAAAAAATCTATCTGTCTATCTATATTTCTATCTATGTGCTGAAGGTGCCCGTACGCCAGTGGGTTTTAGTGACCGTTTTCTTGAACGTTTCTGTTACTGTTTCTTCCTTCCGCGTTGGCGCCCATGGCTGGGTTGCCAGGGTGTTCGTACAATGTGATAAGCCCGAAAATACAGAACTTTTGACTCTAATAAAAGACAATCTGAACAGCAATCAGCAATTATTATAGCCTCAGATCGCTCAGTACATACGAAGCTTTCTTATCTGCGGCTGTTCAGCCCGGTACAAATTTGACTGCCGCTCGATGTGTACTTCATTCAAATGTTTTTCCCAATGACATAGAAACAATTATCTTTGAACTGATTTTTATGATTGAGTATTTTATCTTCGAACTAGGGTGCTCAAACATTGTAAAAAGTGTTAAAATGAAAAGTAAACAGCAGGCTTATACTCAAGTAGTCAAGAGTACGTGAAACCAGGCACTTTTTCGTACTGGAACGCGCGTCATGACGTAACCACTTCAACCCCGTAACTAATATGCTTCATACAAGGAAGGGAAGAAGGGGCATGTTTGTTTTTTGAAGGAGTTCCTGAGGTGTGATGCAAAGTGTAAATTCATCAAAAAGACGTACAGAATTTTGGATGCGAAAGTTTTCCTAACAAACCAAGTATGTTTAAAAGCTTCACAGCCAATGATGTTACTTTTGATACCCTGTTAGATCATGCGTTACGCGTGACATGTCTGGTAAAGATGTAAAGAAAGAATTGATCATAAATGCATACAACTAAAGTAGCTGTGAAGTTAAAGCCTGAAAAAATTCACGCTCAAACAAGATTGGAACCCATAACCTCTGCGATACCGGTGCAGTGCTCTACCAACTGAGCTATCAAGCCAACTGGGAGCTGGTCACGTTGCAAGCTCGTAATATACCCGTACGTAGATGGTGAAGAATGTCGCATGAAAGATCTTATATTTGAACTGCGGAGAAAGATGTTAACACATGAATGATCAGTAGTAGTTGCCCTAGATTTTTTTTGCTATAGACAAAAGTTCATGTTAACTTGAGAGACTTAATCTACCCCTGCACGTGACTTGCAAAATATTTTGGACGCTAAAATAGCTGTTATCGGAGTTGAGCCTGCTGTCAAATATTCCTTTGTTTAGAGCGGCACACAAACGAGGCTAAAGGGTCAATACAATGCAGTATTGACAGGGTCAATACAATGCAGTATTGACCCTTTCGCCTCGTTTGCATGTCAAACCGCTGATAACTGTGATAAGAGCTATTTCGAACGTTTCATTTTCGGACACTTTTTTCACATTTCGGACAAATTTTGTCAAAACAAGCTCAACAGTAGCTAAAGTGAATTTACGCCCAC
>CAXHUQ010000602.1:0-25954 GCA_964020085.1 Micromussa lordhowensis | reverse complement strand
TAAAAAATTAATGCAGTTAAATGTTATTTAACGGAGTTAACAACAAAGAGCGCTTGCATTCCCCTGGTGGTCTGCGGTGTTGACACATATGCGCATGTGTCAGAATTCCACGTGCTTGTGGATTGTAGCGTGGCGTAGTGTGGCGTAGCGTGGCGTAGATACAGGAGGCATTTTCTAGCGATTTTTGCAGTGGCAGCTCATTGCCCAGGCAGTTCTCCTCGAACAAATCAGCTTTACAGTTTCTTCGTGCGTTTGCACCGCCTTTTTTACCTGTTTGTCTTCTCGTATTAATGAATCAGCTTTCGGGGCGGTCAACTAACAACAGTGCCGCCGCCATGTTGGATTCTTCGGCGACTTCTTCCGCGGGTTCTTCTTCTTCAGTGGCAAGTTCCATGGTTTCTTCGGCCCCAGTAACCACGTCTCCACCCTTCGTCATGACCACTCAGGATCTTTCTCAAGCCTTCTCTCGAGCGCTCGGCGACTCGCTGCCTCAAATTCTAGTGGCCGTGCAAAACCAAACAAGCCAGCTCACAGCGTCGAATGTCACCACATCGGGAATCCTGACCTCGAGCACATGCTCGTCTTCCTTTCACATTAACTCTTCGCCAGGATTTGCTGCCGGGCTCTCCTCAGGTAAGATCGTCGTACCGTCCTTCGTTTCCACCTACTGTACGTTAGGCAATTCGTCCCTTTCTCATCCATCGTTGTTTGGCTCCCGCGGTGTCTCGAGCGGAGCGCTTCCCGCCACCAGCCAGTTCTTCTCTCCAGCTTTTTCTACACCCACCTTGGCTCACTCGGTCGCTTCTTTGCTACACAAGCCTTTTGTCGTTGGCCCAGGATATTCATCCATCCCGGAGAAGCTGGTTACAAAAATAAAGGCCGGGCAATTCGTCGATCTGGCGGACCTGCTACCCGAAAACGTCAAGGCCCAGGATTCAGAGCCCCAAACGTACTTGGATGGGAAACTGCTCGTGTCCACCAAGAAGAGGGTACGAGAGATTACAGATGTTGTAACATGGGTGGAAGCCTTTACTGTGTATATGTGGATCTTTTGTTGTACTCACCCATCTAGATGGCAAGACATGACCCAATACAAGCTGTTAATTTTGCAGACCACTCGTCAGTTCTCTGGCAAGGCTTGGCTTCACTATGACTCAGCCTTTCGGAAAGACGCAGCCGCTTCAGGTCTGACCGACTGGTCCCGTATGAACAGTGACTTGTACAACTTTCATACCCGCTTACCTCAACAACAGTTCCAGCCTCCTACCACCTCATCCTTGCCTTCAAGATCAATTACCTCTTTATCTATTTTCTGCAGATCCTGGAATAATGGCTCTTGTGCCTGGCCCTATGGTCAATGTCGGACCGTCACCGCTGTGAGAAGTGTGAAGGAGAGCATCCAAGTGTGAACTGCCCCTTTCGTGCCTCAGCGTCACATGCTCAGCCCTCGCGGTCCTCTACCCCTCCACGGAGCAAACGCCAGAGACGTTGAGACCGTGACCAGGAAGCCCGCTTCTCCAGTGAACAATGTAAATAGTGTACAGTTATGCCGTTCATTTTCACCTTCACATACTTTGTTTCCCGTTCCTCTTAATGTTGTTGTGTCTTCTGCACATGTTTCGCTAGCAAGTAGCCGTATCCGGCCCAAGGGACTCCCAGTTCAGACCCCCCTTTCCGGTACGTGCCTGGTTGCCAGTACCTTTCAACAAGATTTGGTCCTTCCTTCTGGGCTTACCCCCATTGATGCTCAAAAACTTTGGCGTGAACTTTGTTCTCACCCCGATCAAGTAAAAGTGGACTATGTGATTACAGGTCTCACAAGTGGTTTTCGTCTTGGTTTTGACCCCTCGGCAGTGTCCTTACAGTCCGCAGTCCATAATATGCCATCAGCATCCCTTCAGCCATCAGTGATTGATCAGTACCTACTTTCTGAGCTCGAGAAAGGTCGTGTAGCTGGCCCCTTCCTTATCTCCCCAATTCCAAACCTCCATGTTAGTTGCTTTGGAGTGATCCCTAAGAAGCACCAACCTGGAAAGTGGCGGCTTATTTTAGATCTATCTAGTCCACTGGGTCATAGCGTCAACGATGGCATCTTAAAAGAACCCTTTTCTGTACAGTACATGAAGGTGGATGACGTCATTAGTGGAATCATGTCCTTTGGCCGAGGTACACTTCTCGCCAAATTTGACGTTGAAAGTGCTTATCGGAACATTCCAGTCCATCCAGAGGACCGCTGTTTGCTTGGCATGAAATGGCAGGGCAATTACTTCATCGATATGGCTCTTCCCTTTGGGCTACGTTCTGCTCCCTTCATTTTTTCATCTGTTGCAGATTTGCTAGAGTGGATCCTCAGACACAATTATGGCTTAAATTTCCTCTTGCACTATCTCGATGACTTCTATACATTGGGTCCTCCCAACTCTCCTGTCTGCCAGAACAACCTTGATACCTGCCTCCAGCTCTTTACAGTCATGTCCAATATACACAAACTGATACAGATTGAAAATTCCCCATGTCGGTCCGTACTGTTTGTTCGATAGTGCTAGCGTTATACCATCTGTAAAGGTTGTTTTCAATCCGTACACGATCGGAAAATTGCATCTCATTAACGGGACTTAGAATATTTTCTAGGCTTTACAGGTGTGAAGGGGGGTTACGGGTTGTCGATCCGTACGGTCCGTACAGATGGAATAGGTTGTTTTCAATCCGTACACGATCGGAAAATTGCATCCGTACGGTATGCATCTCAAAAACATTTGAAGCGTTATAACAATTTAATCGTTTGAAGCGAAAGAATATATCTATCCAGGGATGCTGCCACAACAAACAAGCAAGATATGCACGTATATCTCGTTCCTTAAGCGTCAGCGACAATATGACACCTCTAAAGCGAAAGAAATTATCAATCGAGAGATACTGTCACAACAAACAGCGAGCCAGATATACATGTATACTTCGTTCTTTAAGCGTGGGCGACGATAGGACCTATTTAAAGCGAAAGAAATTATCAATCTAGAGATAATGCCAAAACAAACGAGCCAGACATACAATAAACAAGCCAATTATGCATGAATACCTCGTTCTGTAATGAGTGATGCGCGATGTTCACGCGGCAATGGTTAGTTACTGTAATGAGTGATGTGCAATATTCACGTGGCAATGGTTTGTTGATCTTAATCAGAGTCACTTTTGGACAGCTAGTTCGCGTTTACTTGCTTTTGGCAGCAAAAATATCTGACCGGATTCCCAAAAACATGCCCGCACTGACCAGAAGACAGTGCCGGCGGCCAGAGTTCCTCTGACCACCCCCCTGGCTAGCAGATTGGCCCTCCACGCATGCACGTGGCATGGACCACTCCAGCAGGGTGCCATGCCAACAACAGAACCCTCCCGCAAGCTTTAACAAGGCACTAACATAGCCAGAAACACAGTCCATAACAAGCTCACATAACACTAAACACTCAAAGTCTGCCAAGCAAAGGGTGTAGGTACAAGAAACCCTCCCCTCCCCCCTTCTTTTGACAGCTGGACCCCCGACAACCCACCAGCAGATAGGCCAGGCCCTGGGCCATGTAGCCAGCCTAGCCTTGACGGAAACCCCCCTGCCTTTCAAGGCACCAGGCAAGCCTGGATTCGGGCTTCGCCCGAATCCAGGCGAAAACCTAGCGGCTATGTTTTTGCGAAATCGATGAGATATCAAGGCCAAAAAGGCCCCAGGGCACCAAATTGTCTCAAGCTTGGCCTAAACATGCAGTCCAAGTGGTACCTGGTCCTTTGGGGTGCCTGCCAGGTGCCATTTGCCCTCAATAATTATCAAGGCCAAAAAGGCCCCAGGGCACCAAATTGTCTCAAGCTTGGCCTAAACATGCAGTCCAAGTGGTACCTGGTCCTTTGGGGTGCCTGCCAGGTGCCATTTGCCCTCAATATCTGACCGGATTCCCAAAAACATGCCCGCACTGACCAGAAGACAGTGCCGGCGGCCAGAGTTCCTCTGACCACCCCCCTGGCTAGCAGATTGGCCCTCCACGCATGCACGTGGCATGGACCACTCCAGCAGGGTGCCATGCCAACAACAGAACCCTCCCGCAAGCTTTAACAAGGCACTAACATAGCCAGAAACACAGTCCATAACAAGCTCACATAACACTAAACACTCAAAGTCTGCCAAGCAAAGGGTGTAGGTACAAGAAACCCTCCCCTCCTCCCTTCTTTTGACAGCTGGACCCCCGACAACCCACCAGCAGATAGGCCAGGCCCTGGGCCATGTAGCCAGCCTAGCCTTGACGGAAACCCCCCTGCCTTTCAAGGCACCAGGCAAGCCTGGATTCGGGCTTCGCCCGAATCCAGGCGAAAACCTAGCGGCTATGTTTTTGCGAAATCGATGAGATATCAAGGCCAAAAAGGCCCCAGGGCACCAAATTGTCTCAAGCTTGGCCTAAACATGCAGTCCAAGTGGTACCTGGTCCTTTGGGGTGCCTGCCAGGTGCCATTTGCCCTCAATATCTGACCGGATTCCCAAAAACATGCCCGCACTGACCAGAAGACAGTGCCGGCGGCCAGAGTTCCTCTGACCACCCCCCTGGCTAGCAGATTGGCCCTCCACGCATGCACGTGGCATGGACCACTCCAGCAGGGTGCCATGCCAACAACAGAACCCTCCCGCAAGCTTTAACAAGGCACTAACATAGCCAGAAACACAGTCCATAACAAGCTCACTTAACACTAAACACTCAAAGTCTGCCAAGCAAAGGGTGTAGGTACAAGAAACCCTCCCCTCCCCCCTTCTTTTGACAGCTGGACCCCCGACAACCCACCAGCAGATAGGCCAGGCCCTGGGCCATGTAGCCAGCCTAGCCTTGACGGAAACCCCCCTGCCTTTCAAGGCACCAGGCAAGCCTGGATTCGGGCTTCGCCCGAATCCAGGCGAAAACCTAGCGGCTATGTTTTTGCGAAATCGATGAGATATCAAGGCCAAAAAGGCCCCAGGGCACCAAATTGTCTCAAGCTTGGCCTAAACATGCAGTCCAAGTGGTACCTGGTCCTTTGGGGTGCCTGCCAGGTGCCATTTGCCCTCAATAATTATCAAGGCCAAAAAGGCCCCAGGGCACCAAATTGTCTCAAGCTTGGCCTAAACATGCAGTCCAAGTGGTACCTGGTCCTTTGGGGTGCCTGCCAGGTGCCATTTGCCCTCAATATCTGACCGGATTCCCAAAAACATGCCCGCACTGACCAGAAGACAGTGCCGGCGGCCAGAGTTCCTCTGACCACCCCCCTGGCTAGCAGATTGGCCCTCCACGCATGCACGTGGCATGGACCACTCCAGCAGGGTGCCATGCCAACAACAGAACCCTCCCGCAAGCTTTAACAAGGCACTAACATAGCCAGAAACACAGTCCATAACAAGCTCACATAACACTAAACACTCAAAGTCTGCCAAGCAAAGGGTGTAGGTACAAGAAACCCTCCCCTCCCCCCTTCTTTTGACAGCTGGACCCCCGACAACCCACCAGCAGATAGGCCAGGCCCTGGGCCATGTAGCCAGCCTAGCCTTGACGGAAACCCCCCTGCCTTTCAAGGCACCAGGCAAGCCTGGATTCGGGCTTCGCCCGAATCCAGGCGAAAACCTAGCGGCTATGTTTTTGCGAAATCGATGAGATATCAAGGCCAAAAAGGCCCCAGGGCACCAAATTGTCTCAAGCTTGGCCTAAACATGCAGTCCAAGTGGTACCTGGTCCTTTGGGGTGCCTGCCAGGTGCCATTTGCCCTCAATAATTATCAAGGCCAAAAAGGCCCCAGGGCACCAAATTGTCTCAAGCTTGGCCTAAACATGCAGTCCAAGTGGTACCTGGTCCTTTGGGGTGCCTGCCAGGTGCCATTTGCCCTCAATATCTGACCGGATTCCCAAAAACATGCCCGCACTGACCAGAAGACAGTGCCGGCGGCCAGAGTTCCTCTGACCACCCCCCTGGCTAGCAGATTGGCCCTCCACGCATGCACGTGGCATGGACCACTCCAGCAGGGTGCCATGCCAACAACAGAACCCTCCCGCAAGCTTTAACAAGGCACTAACATAGCCAGAAACACAGTCCATAACAAGCTCACTTAACACTAAACACTCAAAGTCTGCCAAGCAAAGGGTGTAGGTACAAGAAACCCTCCCCTCCCCCCTTCTTTTGACAGCTGGACCCCCGACAACCCACCAGCAGATAGGCCAGGCCCTGGGCCATGTAGCCAGCCTAGCCTTGACGGAAACCCCCCTGCCTTTCAAGGCACCAGGCAAGCCTGGATTCGGGCTTCGCCCGAATCCAGGCGAAAACCTAGCGGCTATGTTTTTGCGAAATCGATGAGATATCAAGGCCAAAAAGGCCCCAGGGCACCAAATTGTCTCAAGCTTGGCCTAAACATGCAGTCCAAGTGGTACCTGGTCCTTTGGGGTGCCTGCCAGGTGCCATTTGCCCTCAATAATTATCAAGGCCAAAAAGGCCCCAGGGCACCAAATTGTCTCAAGCTTGGCCTAAACATGCAGTCCAAGTGGTACCTGGTCCTTTGGGGTGCCTGCCAGGTGCCATTTGCCCTCAATATCTGACCGGATTCCCAAAAACATGCCCGCACTGACCAGAAGACAGTGCCGGCGGCCAGAGTTCCTCTGACCACCCCCCTGGCTAGCAGATTGGCCCTCCACGCATGCACGTGGCATGGACCACTCCAGCAGGGTGCCATGCCAACAACAGAACCCTCCCGCAAGCTTTAACAAGGCACTAACATAGCCAGAAACACAGTCCATAACAAGCTCACATAACACTAAACACTCAAAGTCTGCCAAGCAAAGGGTGTAGGTACAAGAAACCCTCCCCTCCCCCCTTCTTTTGACAGCTGGACCCCCGACAACCCACCAGCAGATAGGCCAGGCCCTGGGCCATGTAGCCAGCCTAGCCTTGACGGAAACCCCCCTGCCTTTCAAGGCACCAGGCAAGCCTGGATTCGGGCTTCGCCCGAATCCAGGCGAAAACCTAGCGGCTATGTTTTTGCGAAATCGATGAGATATCAAGGCCAAAAAGGCCCCAGGGCACCAAATTGTCTCAAGCTTGGCCTAAACATGCAGTCCAAGTGGTACCTGGTCCTTTGGGGTGCCTGCCAGGTGCCATTTGCCCTCAATAATTATCAAGGCCAAAAAGGCCCCAGGGCACCAAATTGTCTCAAGCTTGGCCTAAACATGCAGTCCAAGTGGTACCTGGTCCTTTGGGGTGCCTGCCAGGTGCCATTTGCCCTCAATATCTGACCGGATTCCCAAAAACATGCCCGCACTGACCAGAAGACAGTGCCGGCGGCCAGAGTTCCTCTGACCACCCCCCTGGCTAGCAGATTGGCCCTCCACGCATGCACGTGGCATGGACCACTCCAGCAGGGTGCCATGCCAACAACAGAACCCTCCCGCAAGCTTTAACAAGGCACTAACATAGCCAGAAACACAGTCCATAACAAGCTCACTTAACACTAAACACTCAAAGTCTGCCAAGCAAAGGGTGTAGGTACAAGAAACCCTCCCCTCCCCCCTTCTTTTGACAGCTGGACCCCCGACAACCCACCAGCAGATAGGCCAGGCCCTGGGCCATGTAGCCAGCCTAGCCTTGACGGAAACCCCCCTGCCTTTCAAGGCACCAGGCAAGCCTGGATTCGGGCTTCGCCCGAATCCAGGCGAAAACCTAGCGGCTATGTTTTTGCGAAATCGATGAGATATCAAGGCCAAAAAGGCCCCAGGGCACCAAATTGTCTCAAGCTTGGCCTAAACATGCAGTCCAAGTGGTACCTGGTCCTTTGGGGTGCCTGCCAGGTGCCATTTGCCCTCAATAATTATCAAGGCCAAAAAGGCCCCAGGGCACCAAATTGTCTCAAGCTTGGCCTAAACATGCAGTCCAAGTGGTACCTGGTCCTTTGGGGTGCCTGCCAGGTGCCATTTGCCCTCAATATCTGACCGGATTCCCAAAAACATGCCCGCACTGACCAGAAGACAGTGCCGGCGGCCAGAGTTCCTCTGACCACCCCCCTGGCTAGCAGATTGGCCCTCCACGCATGCACGTGGCATGGACCACTCCAGCAGGGTGCCATGCCAACAACAGAACCCTCCCGCAAGCTTTAACAAGGCACTAACATAGCCAGAAACACAGTCCATAACAAGCTCACATAACACTAAACACTCAAAGTCTGCCAAGCAAAGGGTGTAGGTACAAGAAACCCTCCCCTCCCCCCTTCTTTTGACAGCTGGACCCCCGACAACCCACCAGCAGATAGGCCAGGCCCTGGGCCATGTAGCCAGCCTAGCCTTGACGGAAACCCCCCTGCCTTTCAAGGCACCAGGCAAGCCTTTTCGCCCGAATCCAGGCGAAAACCTAGCGGCTATGTTTTTGCGAAATCGATGAGATATCAAGGCCAAAAAGGCCCCAGGGCACCAAATTGTCTCAAGCTTGGCCTAAACATGCAGTCCAAGTGGTACCTGGTCCTTTGGGGTGCCTGCCAGGTGCCATTTGCCCTCAATAATTATCAAGGCCAAAAAGGCCCCAGGGCACCAAATTGTCTCAAGCTTGGCCTAAACATGCAGTCCAAGTGGTACCTGGTCCTTTGGGGTGCCTGCCAGGTGCCATTTGCCCTCAATATCTGACCGGATTCCCAAAAACATGCCCGCACTGACCAGAAGACAGTGCCGGCGGCCAGAGTTCCTCTGACCACCCCCCTGGCTAGCAGATTGGCCCTCCACGCATGCACGTGGCATGGACCACTCCAGCAGGGTGCCATGCCAACAACAGAACCCTCCCACAAGCTTTAACAAGGCACTAACATAGCCAGAAACACAGTCCATAACAAGCTCACTTAACACTAAACACTCAAAGTCTGCCAAGCAAAGGGTGTAGGTACAAGAAACCCTCCCCTCCCCCCTTCTTTTGACAGCTGGACCCCCGACAACCCACCAGCAGATAGGCCAGGCCCTGGGCCATGTAGCCAGCCTAGCCTTGACGGAAACCCCCCTGCCTTTCAAGGCACCAGGCAAGCCTGGATTCGGGCTTCGCCCGAATCCAGGCGAAAACCTAGCGGCTATGTTTTTGCGAAATCGATGAGATATCAAGGCCAAAAAGGCCCCAGGGCACCAAATTGTCTCAAGCTTGGCCTAAACATGCAGTCCAAGTGGTACCTGGTCCTTTGGGGTGCCTGCCAGGTGCCATTTGCCCTCAATATCTGACCGGATTCCCAAAAACATGCCCGCACTGACCAGAAGACAGTGCCGGCGGCCAGAGTTCCTCTGACCACCCCCCTGGCTAGCAGATTGGCCCTCCACGCATGCACGTGGCATGGACCACTCCAGCAGGGTGCCATGCCAACAACAGAACCCTCCCGCAAGCTTTAACAAGGCACTAACATAGCCAGAAACACAGTCCATAACAAGCTCACTTAACACTAAACACTCAAAGTCTGCCAAGCAAAGGGTGTAGGTACAAGAAACCCTCCCCTCCCCCCTTCTTTTGACAGCTGGACCCCCGACAACCCACCAGCAGATAGGCCAGGCCCTGGGCCATGTAGCCAGCCTAGCCTTGACGGAAACCCCCCTGCCTTTCAAGGCACCAGGCAAGCCTTTTCGCCCGAATCCAGGCGAAAACCTAGCGGCTATGTTTTTGCGAAATCGATGAGATATCAAGGCCAAAAAGGCCCCAGGGCACCAAATTGTCTCAAGCTTGGCCTAAACATGCAGTCCAAGTGGTACCTGGTCCTTTGGGGTGCCTGCCAGGTGCCATTTGCCCTCAATAATTATCAAGGCCAAAAAGGCCCCAGGGCACCAAATTGTCTCAAGCTTGGCCTAAACATGCAGTCCAAGTGGTACCTGGTCCTTTGGGGTGCCTGCCAGGTGCCATTTGCCCTCAATATCTGACCGGATTCCCAAAAACATGCCCGCACTGACCAGAAGACAGTGCCGGCGGCCAGAGTTCCTCTGACCACCCCCCTGGCTAGCAGATTGGCCCTCCACGCATGCACGTGGCATGGACCACTCCAGCAGGGTGCCATGCCAACAACAGAACCCTCCCGCAAGCTTTAACAAGGCACTAACATAGCCAGAAACACAGTCCATAACAAGCTCACTTAACACTAAACACTCAAAGTCTGCCAAGCAAAGGGTGTAGGTACAAGAAACCCTCCCCTCCCCCCTTCTTTTGACAGCTGGACCCCCGACAACCCACCAGCAGATAGGCCAGGCCCTGGGCCATGTAGCCAGCCTAGCCTTGACGGAAACCCCCCTGCCTTTCAAGGCACCAGGCAAGCCTGGATTCGGGCTTCGCCCGAATCCAGGCGAAAACCTAGCGGCTATGGTTTTGCGAAATCGATGAGATATCAAGGCCAAAAAGGCCCCAGGGCACCAAATTGTCTCAAGCTTGGCCTAAACATGCAGTCCAAGTGGTACCTGGTCCTTTGGGGTGCCTGCCAGGTGCCATTTGCCCTCAATAATTATCAAGGCCAAAAAGGCCCCAGGGCACCAAATTGTCTCAAGCTTGGCCTAAACATGCAGTCCAAGTGGTACCTGGTCCTTTGGGGTGCCTGCCAGGTGCCATTTGCCCTCAATATCTGACCGGATTCCCAAAAACATGCCCGCACTGACCAGAAGACAGTGCCGGCGGCCAGAGTTCCTCTGACCACCCCCCTGGCTAGCAGATTGGCCCTCCACGCATGCACGTGGCATGGACCACTCCAGCAGGGTGCCATGCCAACAACAGAACCCTCCCGCAAGCTTTAACAAGGCACTAACATAGCCAGAAACACAGTCCATAACAAGCTCACATAACACTAAACACTCAAAGTCTGCCAAGCAAAGGGTGTAGGTACAAGAAACCCTCCCCTCCCCCCTTCTTTTGACAGCTGGACCCCCGACAACCCACCAGCAGATAGGCCAGGCCCTGGGCCATGTAGCCAGCCTAGCCTTGACGGAAACCCCCCTGCCTTTCAAGGCACCAGGCAAGCCTGGATTCGGGCTTCGCCCGAATCCAGGCGAAAACCTAGCGGCTATGTTTTTGCGAAATCGATGAGATATCAAGGCCAAAAAGGCCCCAGGGCACCAAATTGTCTCAAGCTTGGCCTAAACATGCAGTCCAAGTGGTACCTGGTCCTTTGGGGTGCCTGCCAGGTGCCATTTGCCCTCAATATCTGACCGGATTCCCAAAAACATGCCCGCACTGACCAGAAGACAGTGCCGGCGGCCAGAGTTCCTCTGACCACCCCCCTGGCTAGCAGATTGGCCCTCCACGCATGCACGTGGCATGGACCACTCCAGCAGGGTGCCATGCCAACAACAGAACCCTCCCGCAAGCTTTAACAAGGCACTAACATAGCCAGAAACACAGTCCATAACAAGCTCACTTAACACTAAACACTCAAAGTCTGCCAAGCAAAGGGTGTAGGTACAAGAAACCCTCCCCTCCCCCCTTCTTTTGACAGCTGGACCCCCGACAACCCACCAGCAGATAGGCCAGGCCCTGGGCCATGTAGCCAGCCTAGCCTTGACGGAAACCCCCCTGCCTTTCAAGGCACCAGGCAAGCCTGGATTCGGGCTTCGCCCGAATCCAGGCGAAAACCTAGCGGCTATGTTTTTGCGAAATCGATGAGATATCAAGGCCAAAAAGGCCCCAGGGCACCAAATTGTCTCAAGCTTGGCCTAAACATGCAGTCCAAGTGGTACCTGGTCCTTTGGGGTGCCTGCCAGGTGCCATTTGCCCTCAATAATTATCAAGGCCAAAAAGGCCCCAGGGCACCAAATTGTCTCAAGCTTGGCCTAAACATGCAGTCCAAGTGGTACCTGGTCCTTTGGGGTGCCTGCCAGGTGCCATTTGCCCTCAATATCTGACCGGATTCCCAAAAACATGCCCGCACTGACCAGAAGACAGTACCGGCGGCCAGAGTTCCTCTGACCACCCCCCTGGCTAGCAGATTGGCCCTCCACGCATGCACGTGGCATGGACCACTCCAGCAGGGTGCCATGCCAACAACAGAACCCTCCCGCAAGCTTTAACAAGGCACTAACATAGCCAGAAACACAGTCCATAACAAGCTCACATAACACTAAACACTCAAAGTCTGCCAAGCAAAGGGTGTAGGTACAAGAAACCCTCCCCTCCCCCCTTCTTTTGACAGCTGGACCCCCGACAACCCACCAGCAGATAGGCCAGGCCCTGGGCCATGTAGCCAGCCTAGCCTTGACGGAAACCCCCCTGCCTTTCAAGGCACCAGGCAAGCCTGGATTCGGGCTTCGCCCGAATCCAGGCGAAAACCTAGCGGCTATGTTTTTGCGAAATCGATGAGATATCAAGGCCAAAAAGGCCCCAGGGCACCAAATTGTCTCAAGCTTGGCCTAAACATGCAGTCCAAGTGGTACCTGGTCCTTTGGGGTGCCTGCCAGGTGCCATTTGCCCTCAATAATTATCAAGGCCAAAAAGGCCCCAGGGCACCAAATTGTCTCAAGCTTGGCCTAAACATGCAGTCCAAGTGGTACCTGGTCCTTTGGGGTGCCTGCCAGGTGCCATTTGCCCTCAATATCTGACCGGATTCCCAAAAACATGCCCGCACTGACCAGAAGACAGTGCCGGCGGCCAGAGTTCCTCTGACCACCCCCCTGGCTAGCAGATTGGCCCTCCACGCATGCACGTGGCATGGACCACTCCAGCAGGGTGCCATGCCAACAACAGAACCCTCCCGCAAGCTTTAACAAGGCACTAACATAGCCAGAAACACAGTCCATAACAAGCTCACATAACACTAAACACTCAAAGTCTGCCAAGCAAAGGGTGTAGGTACAAGAAACCCTCCCCTCCCCCCTTCTTTTGACAGCTGGACCCCCGACAACCCACCAGCAGATAGGCCAGGCCCTGGGCCATGTAGCCAGCCTAGCCTTGACGGAAACCCCCCTGCCTTTCAAGGCACCAGGCAAGCCTGGATTCGGGCTTCGCCCGAATCCAGGCGAAAACCTAGCGGCTATGTTTTTGCGAAATCGATGAGATATCAAGGCCAAAAAGGCCCCAGGGCACCAAATTGTCTCAAGCTTGGCCTAAACATGCAGTCCAAGTGGTACCTGGTCCTTTGGGGTGCCTGCCAGGTGCCATTTGCCCTCAATAATTATCAAGGCCAAAAAGGCCCCAGGGCACCAAATTGTCTCAAGCTTGGCCTAAACATGCAGTCCAAGTGGTACCTGGTCCTTTGGGGTGCCTGCCAGGTGCCATTTGCCCTCAATATCTGACCGGATTCCCAAAAACATGCCCGCACTGACCAGAAGACAGTGCCGGCGGCCAGAGTTCCTCTGACCACCCCCCTGGCTAGCAGATTGGCCCTCCACGCATGCACGTGGCATGGACCACTCCAGCAGGGTGCCATGCCAACAACAGAACCCTCCCGCAAGCTTTAACAAGGCACTAACATAGCCAGAAACACAGTCCATAACAAGCTCACATAACACTAAACACTCAAAGTCTGCCAAGCAAAGGGTGTAGGTACAAGAAACCCTCCCCTCCTCCCTTCTTTTGACAGCTGGACCCCCGACAACCCACCAGCAGATAGGCCAGGCCCTGGGCCATGTAGCCAGCCTAGCCTTGACGGAAACCCCCCTGCCTTTCAAGGCACCAGGCAAGCCTGGATTCGGGCTTCGCCCGAATCCAGGCGAAAACCTAGCGGCTATGTTTTTGCGAAATCGATGAGATATCAAGGCCAAAAAGGCCCCAGGGCACCAAATTGTCTCAAGCTTGGCCTAAACATGCAGTCCAAGTGGTACCTGGTCCTTTGGGGTGCCTGCCAGGTGCCATTTGCCCTCAATAATTATCAAGGCCAAAAAGGCCCCAGGGCACCAAATTGTCTCAAGCTTGGCCTAAACATGCAGTCCAAGTGGTACCTGGTCCTTTGGGGTGCCTGCCAGGTGCCATTTGCCCTCAATATCTGACCGGATTCCCAAAAACATGCCCGCACTGACCAGAAGACAGTGCCGGCGGCCAGAGTTCCTCTGACCACCCCCCTGGCTAGCAGATTGGCCCTCCACGCATGCACGTGGCATGGACCACTCCAGCAGGGTGCCATGCCAACAACAGAACCCTCCCGCAAGCTTTAACAAGGCACTAACATAGCCAGAAACACAGTCCATAACAAGCTCACATAACACTAAACACTCAAAGTCTGCCAAGCAAAGGGTGTAGGTACAAGAAACCCTCCCCTCCCCCCTTCTTTTGACAGCTGGACCCCCGACAACCCACCAGCAGATAGGCCAGGCCCTGGGCCATGTAGCCAGCCTAGCCTTGACGGAAACCCCCCTGCCTTTCAAGGCACCAGGCAAGCCTGGATTCGGGCTTCGCCCGAATCCAGGCGAAAACCTAGCGGCTATGTTTTTGCGAAATCGATGAGATATCAAGGCCAAAAAGGCCCCAGGGCACCAAATTGTCTCAAGCTTGGCCTAAACATGCAGTCCAAGTGGTACCTGGTCCTTTGGGGTGCCTGCCAGGTGCCATTTGCCCTCAATAATTATCAAGGCCAAAAAGGCCCCAGGGCACCAAATTGTCTCAAGCTTGGCCTAAACATGCAGTCCAAGTGGTACCTGGTCCTTTGGGGTGCCTGCCAGGTGCCATTTGCCCTCAATATCTGACCGGATTCCCAAAAACATGCCCGCACTGACCAGAAGACAGTGCCGGCGGCCAGAGTTCCTCTGACCACCCCCCTGGCTAGCAGATTGGCCCTCCACGCATGCACGTGGCATGGACCACTCCAGCAGGGTGCCATGCCAACAACAGAACCCTCCCGCAAGCTTTAACAAGGCACTAACATAGCCAGAAACACAGTCCATAACAAGCTCACATAACACTAAACACTCAAAGTCTGCCAAGCAAAGGGTGTAGGTACAAGAAACCCTCCCCTCCTCCCTTCTTTTGACAGCTGGACCCCCGACAACCCACCAGCAGATAGGCCAGGCCCTGGGCCATGTAGCCAGCCTAGCCTTGACGGAAACCCCCCTGCCTTTCAAGGCACCAGGCAAGCCTGGATTCGGGCTTCGCCCGAATCCAGGCGAAAACCTAGCGGCTATGTTTTTGCGAAATCGATGAGATATCAAGGCCAAAAAGGCCCCAGGGCACCAAATTGTCTCAAGCTTGGCCTAAACATGCAGTCCAAGTGGTACCTGGTCCTTTGGGGTGCCTGCCAGGTGCCATTTGCCCTCAATATCTGACCGGATTCCCAAAAACATGCCCGCACTGACCAGAAGACAGTGCCGGCGGCCAGAGTTCCTCTGACCACCCCCCTGGCTAGCAGATTGGCCCTCCACGCATGCACGTGGCATGGACCACTCCAGCAGGGTGCCATGCCAACAACAGAACCCTCCCGCAAGCTTTAACAAGGCACTAACATAGCCAGAAACACAGTCCATAACAAGCTCACATAACACTAAACACTCAAAGTCTGCCAAGCAAAGGGTGTAGGTACAAGAAACCCTCCCCTCCCCCCTTCTTTTGACAGCTGGACCCCCGACAACCCACCAGCAGATAGGCCAGGCCCTGGGCCATGTAGCCAGCCTAGCCTTGACGGAAACCCCCCTGCCTTTCAAGGCACCAGGCAAGCCTGGATTCGGGCTTCGCCCGAATCCAGGCGAAAACCTAGCGGCTATGTTTTTGCGAAATCGATGAGATATCAAGGCCAAAAAGGCCCCAGGGCACCAAATTGTCTCAAGCTTGGCCTAAACATGCAGTCCAAGTGGTACCTGGTCCTTTGGGGTGCCTGCCAGGTGCCATTTGCCCTCAATAATTATCAAGGCCAAAAAGGCCCCAGGGCACCAAATTGTCTCAAGCTTGGCCTAAACATGCAGTCCAAGTGGTACCTGGTCCTTTGGGGTGCCTGCCAGGTGCCATTTGCCCTCAATATCTGACCGGATTCCCAAAAACATGCCCGCACTGACCAGAAGACAGTGCCGGCGGCCAGAGTTCCTCTGACCACCCCCCTGGCTAGCAGATTGGCCCTCCACGCATGCACGTGGCATGGACCACTCCAGCAGGGTGCCATGCCAACAACAGAACCCTCCCGCAAGCTTTAACAAGGCACTAACATAGCCAGAAACACAGTCCATAACAAGCTCACATAACACTAAACACTCAAAGTCTGCCAAGCAAAGGGTGTAGGTACAAGAAACCCTCCCCTCCTCCCTTCTTTTGACAGCTGGACCCCCGACAACCCACCAGCAGATAGGCCAGGCCCTGGGCCATGTAGCCAGCCTAGCCTTGACGGAAACCCCCCTGCCTTTCAAGGCACCAGGCAAGCCTGGATTCGGGCTTCGCCCGAATCCAGGCGAAAACCTAGCGGCTATGTTTTTGCGAAATCGATGAGATATCAAGGCCAAAAAGGCCCCAGGGCACCAAATTGTCTCAAGCTTGGCCTAAACATGCAGTCCAAGTGGTACCTGGTCCTTTGGGGTGCCTGCCAGGTGCCATTTGCCCTCAATATCTGACCGGATTCCCAAAAACATGCCCGCACTGACCAGAAGACAGTGCCGGCGGCCAGAGTTCCTCTGACCACCCCCCTGGCTAGCAGATTGGCCCTCCACGCATGCACGTGGCATGGACCACTCCAGCAGGGTGCCATGCCAACAACAGAACCCTCCCGCAAGCTTTAACAAGGCACTAACATAGCCAGAAACACAGTCCATAACAAGCTCACTTAACACTAAACACTCAAAGTCTGCCAAGCAAAGGGTGTAGGTACAAGAAACCCTCCCCTCCCCCCTTCTTTTGACAGCTGGACCCCCGACAACCCACCAGCAGATAGGCCAGGCCCTGGGCCATGTAGCCAGCCTAGCCTTGACGGAAACCCCCCTGCCTTTCAAGGCACCAGGCAAGCCTTTTCGCCCGAATCCAGGCGAAAACCTAGCGGCTATGTTTTTGCGAAATCGATGAGATATCAAGGCCAAAAAGGCCCCAGGGCACCAAATTGTCTCAAGCTTGGCCTAAACATGCAGTCCAAGTGGTACCTGGTCCTTTGGGGTGCCTGCCAGGTGCCATTTGCCCTCAATAATTATCAAGGCCAAAAAGGCCCCAGGGCACCAAATTGTCTCAAGCTTGGCCTAAACATGCAGTCCAAGTGGTACCTGGTCCTTTGGGGTGCCTGCCAGGTGCCATTTGCCCTCAATATCTGACCGGATTCCCAAAAACATGCCCGCACTGACCAGAAGACAGTGCCGGCGGCCAGAGTTCCTCTGACCACCCCCCTGGCTAGCAGATTGGCCCTCCACGCATGCACGTGGCATGGACCACTCCAGCAGGGTGCCATGCCAACAACAGAACCCTCCCGCAAGCTTTAACAAGGCACTAACATAGCCAGAAACACAGTCCATAACAAGCTCACATAACACTAAACACTCAAAGTCTGCCAAGCAAAGGGTGTAGGTACAAGAAACCCTCCCCTCCCCCCTTCTTTTGACAGCTGGACCCCCGACAACCCACCAGCAGATAGGCCAGGCCCTGGGCCATGTAGCCAGCCTAGCCTTGACGGAAACCCCCCTGCCTTTCAAGGCACCAGGCAAGCCTGGATTCGGGCTTCGCCCGAATCCAGGCGAAAACCTAGCGGCTATGTTTTTGCGAAATCGATGAGATATCAAGGCCAAAAAGGCCCCAGGGCACCAAATTGTCTCAAGCTTGGCCTAAACATGCAGTCCAAGTGGTACCTGGTCCTTTGGGGTGCCTGCCAGGTGCCATTTGCCCTCAATAATTATCAAGGCCAAAAAGGCCCCAGGGCACCAAATTGTCTCAAGCTTGGCCTAAACATGCAGTCCAAGTGGTACCTGGTCCTTTGGGGTGCCTGCCAGGTGCCATTTGCCCTCAATATCTGACCGGATTCCCAAAAACATGCCCGCACTGACCAGAAGACAGTGCCGGCGGCCAGAGTTCCTCTGACCACCCCCCTGGCTAGCAGATTGGCCCTCCACGCATGCACGTGGCATGGACCACTCCAGCAGGGTGCCATGCCAACAACAGAACCCTCCCGCAAGCTTTAACAAGGCACTAACATAGCCAGAAACACAGTCCATAACAAGCTCACATAACACTAAACACTCAAAGTCTGCCAAGCAAAGGGTGTAGGTACAAGAAACCCTCCCCTCCTCCCTTCTTTTGACAGCTGGACCCCCGACAACCCACCAGCAGATAGGCCAGGCCCTGGGCCATGTAGCCAGCCTAGCCTTGACGGAAACCCCCCTGCCTTTCAAGGCACCAGGCAAGCCTGGATTCGGGCTTCGCCCGAATCCAGGCGAAAACCTAGCGGCTATGTTTTTGCGAAATCGATGAGATATCAAGGCCAAAAAGGCCCCAGGGCACCAAATTGTCTCAAGCTTGGCCTAAACATGCAGTCCAAGTGGTACCTGGTCCTTTGGGGTGCCTGCCAGGTGCCATTTGCCCTCAATAATTATCAAGGCCAAAAAGGCCCCAGGGCACCAAATTGTCTCAAGCTTGGCCTAAACATGCAGTCCAAGTGGTACCTGGTCCTTTGGGGTGCCTGCCAGGTGCCATTTGCCCTCAATATCTGACCGGATTCCCAAAAACATGCCCGCACTGACCAGAAGACAGTGCCGGCGGCCAGAGTTCCTCTGACCACCCCCCTGGCTAGCAGATTGGCCCTCCACGCATGCACGTGGCATGGACCACTCCAGCAGGGTGCCATGCCAACAACAGAACCCTCCCGCAAGCTTTAACAAGGCACTAACATAGCCAGAAACACAGTCCATAACAAGCTCACATAACACTAAACACTCAAAGTCTGCCAAGCAAAGGGTGTAGGTACAAGAAACCCTCCCCTCCTCCCTTCTTTTGACAGCTGGACCCCCGACAACCCACCAGCAGATAGGCCAGGCCCTGGGCCATGTAGCCAGCCTAGCCTTGACGGAAACCCCCCTGCCTTTCAAGGCACCAGGCAAGCCTGGATTCGGGCTTCGCCCGAATCCAGGCGAAAACCTAGCGGCTATGTTTTTGCGAAATCGATGAGATATCAAGGCCAAAAAGGCCCCAGGGCACCAAATTGTCTCAAGCTTGGCCTAAACATGCAGTCCAAGTGGTACCTGGTCCTTTGGGGTGCCTGCCAGGTGCCATTTGCCCTCAATAATTATCAAGGCCAAAAAGGCCCCAGGGCACCAAATTGTCTCAAGCTTGGCCTAAACATGCAGTCCAAGTGGTACCTGGTCCTTTGGGGTGCCTGCCAGGTGCCATTTGCCCTCAATATCTGACCGGATTCCCAAAAACATGCCCGCACTGACCAGAAGACAGTGCCGGCGGCCAGAGTTCCTCTGACCACCCCCCTGGCTAGCAGATTGGCCCTCCACGCATGCACGTGGCATGGACCACTCCAGCAGGGTGCCATGCCAACAACAGAACCCTCCCGCAAGCTTTAACAAGGCACTAACATAGCCAGAAACACAGTCCATAACAAGCTCACTTAACACTAAACACTCAAAGTCTGCCAAGCAAAGGGTGTAGGTACAAGAAACCCTCCCCTCCCCCCTTCTTTTGACAGCTGGACCCCCGACAACCCACCAGCAGATAGGCCAGGCCCTGGGCCATGTAGCCAGCCTAGCCTTGACGGAAACCCCCCTGCCTTTCAAGGCACCAGGCAAGCCTGGATTCGGGCTTCGCCCGAATCCAGGCGAAAACCTAGCGGCTATGGTTTTGCGAAATCGATGAGATATCAAGGCCAAAAAGGCCCCAGGGCACCAAATTGTCTCAAGCTTGGCCTAAACATGCAGTCCAAGTGGTACCTGGTCCTTTGGGGTGCCTGCCAGGTGCCATTTGCCCTCAATAATTATCAAGGCCAAAAAGGCCCCAGGGCACCAAATTGTCTCAAGCTTGGCCTAAATATGCAGTCCAAGTGGTACCTGGTCCTTTGGGGTGCCTGCCAGGTGCCATTTGCCCTCAATATCTGACCGGATTCCCAAAAACATGCCCGCACTGACCAGAAGACAGTGCCGGCGGCCAGAGTTCCTCTGACCACCCCCCTGGCTAGCAGATTGGCCCTCCACGCATGCACGTGGCATGGACCACTCCAGCAGGGTGCCATGCCAACAACAGAACCCTCCCGCAAGCTTTAACAAGGCACTAACATAGCCAGAAACACAGTCCATAACAAGCTCACATAACACTAAACACTCAAAGTCTGCCAAGCAAAGGGTGTAGGTACAAGAAACCCTCCCCTCCCCCCTTCTTTTGACAGCTGGACCCCCGACAACCCACCAGCAGATAGGCCAGGCCCTGGGCCATGTAGCCAGCCTAGCCTTGACGGAAACCCCCCTGCCTTTCAAGGCACCAGGCAAGCCTGGATTCGGGCTTCGCCCGAATCCAGGCGAAAACCTAGCGGCTATGTTTTTGCGAAATCGATGAGATATCAAGGCCAAAAAGGCCCCAGGGCACCAAATTGTCTCAAGCTTGGCCTAAACATGCAGTCCAAGTGGTACCTGGTCCTTTGGGGTGCCTGCCAGGTGCCATTTGCCCTCAATAATTATCAAGGCCAAAAAGGCCCCAGGGCACCAAATTGTCTCAAGCTTGGCCTAAACATGCAGTCCAAGTGGTACCTGGTCCTTTGGGGTGCCTGCCAGGTGCCATTTGCCCTCAATATCTGACCGGATTCCCAAAAACATGCCCGCACTGACCAGAAGACAGTGCCGGCGGCCAGAGTTCCTCTGACCACCCCCCTGGCTAGCAGATTGGCCCTCCACGCATGCACGTGGCATGGACCACTCCAGCAGGGTGCCATGCCAACAACAGAACCCTCCCGCAAGCTTTAACAAGGCACTAACATAGCCAGAAACACAGTCCATAACAAGCTCACATAACACTAAACACTCAAAGTCTGCCAAGCAAAGGGTGTAGGTACAAGAAACCCTCCCCTCCCCCCTTCTTTTGACAGCTGGACCCCCGACAACCCACCAGCAGATAGGCCAGGCCCTGGGCCATGTAGCCAGCCTAGCCTTGACGGAAACCCCCCTGCCTTTCAAGGCACCAGGCAAGCCTGGATTCGGGCTTCGCCCGAATCCAGGCGAAAACCTAGCGGCTATGTTTTTGCGAAATCGATGAGATATCAAGGCCAAAAAGGCCCCAGGGCACCAAATTGTCTCAAGCTTGGCCTAAACATGCAGTCCAAGTGGTACCTGGTCCTTTGGGGTGCCTGCCAGGTGCCATTTGCCCTCAATATCTGACCGGATTCCCAAAAACATGCCCGCACTGACCAGAAGACAGTGCCGGCGGCCAGAGTTCCTCTGACCACCCCCCTGGCTAGCAGATTGGCCCTCCACGCATGCACGTGGCATGGACCACTCCAGCAGGGTGCCATGCCAACAACAGAACCCTCCCGCAAGCTTTAACAAGGCACTAACATAGCCAGAAACACAGTCCATAACAAGCTCACTTAACACTAAACACTCAAAGTCTGCCAAGCAAAGGGTGTAGGTACAAGAAACCCTCCCCTCCCCCCTTCTTTTGACAGCTGGACCCCCGACAACCCACCAGCAGATAGGCCAGGCCCTGGGCCATGTAGCCAGCCTAGCCTTGACGGAAACCCCCCTGCCTTTCAAGGCACCAGGCAAGCCTTTTCGCCCGAATCCAGGCGAAAACCTAGCGGCTATGTTTTTGCGAAATCGATGAGATATCAAGGCCAAAAAGGCCCCAGGGCACCAAATTGTCTCAAGCTTGGCCTAAACATGCAGTCCAAGTGGTACCTGGTCCTTTGGGGTGCCTGCCAGGTGCCATTTGCCCTCAATAATTATCAAGGCCAAAAAGGCCCCAGGGCACCAAATTGTCTCAAGCTTGGCCTAAACATGCAGTCCAAGTGGTACCTGGTCCTTTGGGGTGCCTGCCAGGTGCCATTTGCCCTCAATATCTGACCGGATTCCCAAAAACATGCCCGCACTGACCAGAAGACAGTGCCGGCGGCCAGAGTTCCTCTGACCACCCCCCTGGCTAGCAGATTGGCCCTCCACGCATGCACGTGGCATGGACCACTCCAGCAGGGTGCCATGCCAACAACAGAACCCTCCCGCAAGCTTTAACAAGGCACTAACATAGCCAGAAACACAGTCCATAACAAGCTCACATAACACTAAACACTCAAAGTCTGCCAAGCAAAGGGTGTAGGTACAAGAAACCCTCCCCTCCCCCCTTCTTTTGACAGCTGGACCCCCGACAACCCACCAGCAGATAGGCCAGGCCCTGGGCCATGTAGCCAGCCTAGCCTTGACGGAAACCCCCCTGCCTTTCAAGGCACCAGGCAAGCCTGGATTCGGGCTTCGCCCGAATCCAGGCGAAAACCTAGCGGCTATGTCTTTGCGAAATCGATGAGATATCAAGGCCAAAAAGGCCCCAGGGCACCAAATTGTCTCAAGCTTGGCCTAAACATGCAGTCCAAGTGGTACCTGGTCCTTTGGGGTGCCTGCCAGGTGCCATTTGCCCTCAATAATTATCAAGGCCAAAAAGGCCCCAGGGCACCAAATTGTCTCAAGCTTGGCCTAAACATGCAGTCCAAGTGGTACCTGGTCCTTTGGGGTGCCTGCCAGGTGCCATTTGCCCTCAATATCTGACCGGATTCCCAAAAACATGCCCGCACTGACCAGAAGACAGTGCCGGCGGCCAGAGTTCCTCTGACCACCCCCCTGGCTAGCAGATTGGCCCTCCACGCATGCACGTGGCATGGACCACTCCAGCAGGGTGCCATGCCAACAACAGAACCCTCCCGCAAGCTTTAACAAGGCACTAACATAGCCAGAAACACAGTCCATAACAAGCTCACATAACACTAAACACTCAAAGTCTGCCAAGCAAAGGGTGTAGGTACAAGAAACCCTCCCCTCCTCCCTTCTTTTGACAGCTGGACCCCCGACAACCCACCAGCAGATAGGCCAGGCCCTGGGCCATGTAGCCAGCCTAGCCTTGACGGAAACCCCCCTGCCTTTCAAGGCACCAGGCAAGCCTGGATTCGGGCTTCGCCCGAATCCAGGCGAAAACCTAGCGGCTATGTTTTTGCGAAATCGATGAGATATCAAGGCCAAAAAGGCCCCAGGGCACCAAATTGTCTCAAGCTTGGCCTAAACATGCAGTCCAAGTGGTACCTGGTCCTTTGGGGTGCCTGCCAGGTGCCATTTGCCCTCAATATCTGACCGGATTCCCAAAAACATGCCCGCACTGACCAGAAGACAGTGCCGGCGGCCAGAGTTCCTCTGACCACCCCCCTGGCTAGCAGATTGGCCCTCCACGCATGCACGTGGCATGGACCACTCCAGCAGGGTGCCATGCCAACAACAGAACCCTCCCGCAAGCTTTAACAAGGCACTAACATAGCCAGAAACACAGTCCATAACAAGCTCACTTAACACTAAACACTCAAAGTCTGCCAAGCAAAGGGTGTAGGTACAAGAAACCCTCCCCTCCCCCCTTCTTTTGACAGCTGGACCCCCGACAACCCACCAGCAGATAGGCCAGGCCCTGGGCCATGTAGCCAGCCTAGCCTTGACGGAAACCCCCCTGCCTTTCAAGGCACCAGGCAAGCCTGGATTCGGGCTTCGCCCGAATCCAGGCGAAAACCTAGCGGCTATGTTTTTGCGAAATCGATGAGATATCAAGGCCAAAAGGGCCCCAGGGCACCAAATTGTCTCAAGCTTGGCCTAAACATGCAGTCCAAGTGGTACCTGGTCCTTTGGGGTGCCTGCCAGGTGCCATTTGCCCTCAATATCTGACCGGATTCCCAAAAACATGCCCGCACTGACCAGAAGACAGTGCCGGCGGCCAGAGTTCCTCTGACCACCCCCCTGGCTAGCAGATTGGCCCTCCACGCATGCACGTGGCATGGACCACTCCAGCAGGGTGCCATGCCAACAACAGAACCCTCCCGCAAGCTTTAACAAGGCACTAACATAGCCAGAAACACAGTCCATAACAAGCTCACTTAACACTAAACACTCAAAGTCTGCCAAGCAAAGGGTGTAGGTACAAGAAACCCTCCCCTCCCCCCTTCTTTTGACAGCTGGACCCCCGACAACCCACCAGCAGATAGGCCAGGCCCTGGGCCATGTAGCCAGCCTAGCCTTGACGGAAACCCCCCTGCCTTTCAAGGCACCAGGCAAGCCTGGATTCGGGCTTCGCCCGAATCCAGGCGAAAACCTAGCGGCTATGTTTTTGCGAAATCGATGAGATATCAAGGCCAAAAAGGCCCCAGGGCACCAAATTGTCTCAAGCTTGGCCTAAACATGCAGTCCAAGTGGTACCTGGTCCTTTGGGGTGCCTGCCAGGTGCCATTTGCCCTCAATATCTGACCGGATTCCCAAAAACATGCCCGCACTGACCAGAAGACAGTGCCGGCGGCCAGAGTTCCTCTGACCACCCCCCTGGCTAGCAGATTGGCCCTCCACGCATGCACGTGGCATGGACCACTCCAGCAGGGTGCCATGCCAACAACAGAACCCTCCCGCAAGCTTTAACAAGGCACTAACATAGCCAGAAACACAGTCCATAACAAGCTCACTTAACACTAAACACTCAAAGTCTGCCAAGCAAAGGGTGTAGGTACAAGAAACCCTCCCCTCCCCCCTTCTTTTGACAGCTGGACCCCCGACAACCCACCAGCAGATAGGCCAGGCCCTGGGCCATGTAGCCAGCCTAGCCTTGACGGAAACCCCCCTGCCTTTCAAGGCACCAGGCAAGCCTTTTCGCCCGAATCCAGGCGAAAACCTAGCGGCTATGTTTTTGCGAAATCGATGAGATATCAAGGCCAAAAAGGCCCCAGGGCACCAAATTGTCTCAAGCTTGGCCTAAACATGCAGTCCAAGTGGTACCTGGTCCTTTGGGGTGCCTGCCAGGTGCCATTTGCCCTCAATAATTATCAAGGCCAAAAAGGCCCCAGGGCACCAAATTGTCTCAAGCTTGGCCTAAACATGCAGTCCAAGTGGTACCTGGTCCTTTGGGGTGCCTGCCAGGTGCCATTTGCCCTCAATATCTGACCGGATTCCCAAAAACATGCCCGCACTGACCAGAAGACAGTGCCGGCGGCCAGAGTTCCTCTGACCACCCCCCTGGCTAGCAGATTGGCCCTCCACGCATGCACGTGGCATGGACCACTCCAGCAGGGTGCCATGCCAACAACAGAACCCTCCCGCAAGCTTTAACAAGGCACTAACATAGCCAGAAACACAGTCCATAACAAGCTCACATAACACTAAACACTCAAAGTCTGCCAAGCAAAGGGTGTAGGTACAAGAAACCCTCCCCTCCCCCCTTCTTTTGACAGCTGGACCCCCGACAACCCACCAGCAGATAGGCCAGGCCCTGGGCCATGTAGCCAGCCTAGCCTTGACGGAAACCCCCCTGCCTTTCAAGGCACCAGGCAAGCCTGGATTCGGGCTTCGCCCGAATCCAGGCGAAAACCTAGCGGCTATGTTTTTGCGAAATCGATGAGATATCAAGGCCAAAAAGGCCCCAGGGCACCAAATTGTCTCAAGCTTGGCCTAAACATGCAGTCCAAGTGGTACCTGGTCCTTTGGGGTGCCTGCCAGGTGCCATTTGCCCTCAATAATTATCAAGGCCAAAAAGGCCCCAGGGCACCAAATTGTCTCAAGCTTGGCCTAAACATGCAGTCCAAGTGGTACCTGGTCCTTTGGGGTGCCTGCCAGGTGCCATTTACCCTCAATATCTGACCGGATTCCCAAAAACATGCCCGCACTGACCAGAAGACAGTGCCGGCGGCCAGAGTTCCTCTGACCACCCCCCTGGCTAGCAGATTGGCCCTCCACGCATGCACGTGGCATGGACCACTCCAGCAGGGTGCCATGCCAACAACAGAACCCTCCCGCAAGCTTTAACAAGGCACTAACATAGCCAGAAACACAGTCCATAACAAGCTCACATAACACTAAACACTCAAAGTCTGCCAAGCAAAGGGTGTAGGT